>JAKSZP010015861.1:0-202346 GCA_022478985.1 Massospora cicadina | reverse complement strand
GTATCTTTGTTGGCTAATTCATCAGGGATATCAATTTCACCAGGAGCGGATATCACATAAAAATCTTTAGGAGTGTTAAAAGATTGCGATTGAGGCACAGGTGGTAGGTCAGCACAAGGAGCCTCATGCCCTATGCTGCTACTCTTTTTTTGACTCTTCCGCTTGCTTTTTCCAACATTGAGATACCACATGACCCACGAGACCACAATAAGAGCATGGTTCCTTCTTTGGTTTAGACTTGGGCTTAGGTGGCATTGCATGGATATAAGAATGAGGGTTATTCGCAGAGGTAGGGTGTACCACACCATTGGGAAACTTCATGAGCGCTTCCTTGATGTTGATAATAGATCTAAAAATTCTCTTAAGTGATTTCAAATGCAGTAGTAACTGAGTGCAAGAAGCGAATGTACTCATTACCGCTGATATGGCATCATCTACAGTAATACAATCGCAAGTAGCAAGAGTCTGAGCCTCATGATAGAATCTCTTAGCAAAATCTTTAATTGACTCTCCTCACTTGAATTGGATGCTCATAAAGGCTTGCTTTTGGTTAGATAGGATTTAATCACTCCCAAATTCCTTAATAAGGGAAGTTTTCACTTAAGCCCATGCATTACAAACCTTAAGGTGAGGAACCATGATTTCTTGAGCAAAATGACTTAAACAATAGGTAATATGCCATACTTTCTGTTGATCCGTCGCCCCATCCATTGCACATTCATATACAAATAGAAACGAATGGATGATGCCTTCACCTGGCTCAAACTTATCCTTAAAGGTAGGTTTGAATGTGGTGGGTTCATTGATCAAGACATGTACACCCAATACCATGACCATATCAGCTTCAGAGGGTTCAAACTGTGACATGATCTTGAGTGGGAATTCAGTCAATCTGTTGCCTTAAATGATTGAGGTGCTCCAACAAATTTTGTACCCATTGAGCAAGATGATCATTTGCAGGCGGTTAATTTAAGTTAGAAATTGCAGTGAGCATCTCTTCCTGCTTGTTCTTGAGTACTCTGAATTTAGCAGTTAACCGTTCAATAGAAGTGTTTAACATTGCAAACTTGGTTTCTTGCGTAGTTTGGTTAGCATTGCATAGACAATGATCATTATCAACGCCATCCAATAAGTTGGTTAAAGTATAATTCAGGTCATTTAGAAGGCCTTCCAAGGATAAGAAATACCCTTGAGCTATGGCTTGTATTTGGGTTTCTAACGTCTGTACTCTTGATACTAGTAGACTTGAAGGTTCAGAATCGTGTAGATCGGTGTATCCCCCCTTTAGGTTGGGACCACCTAGTGCAAAAAAAGAAGGTTCAGAATCGTGAATTGAAAGCGAGGAACCAGGGGGACCAGGAGGTCCAGCGGGTCCTTGTGAACTGTTGTGACCTGCAGCCCAGGTGGGCCTTGTTGACCTGCAGGCCCTTGAGGGCCTCGTTCACCAGGGGTTCCCAGGATTACTGAAGGAGAACTAGGTGGTCTCAAAGGTCCAGGAGGACCATCAGGGCCGGGTCCACCTTCTCTGATAGTATCCACAATTTGGACAAAGTTGAAGTAGCCCATTGAGCTCAATGAAGCACTCCTCATGTTGAGCCTGCCATTTTCCCAGTTTTCTAGTAATCTCATCCTCAAGGGTAGTGATTCAGTGGTGAATAGGATTAGTTACATCACTAAGCTGTTGAGATGCTTCTTTGCTGATGTACCCCACAACTTCATTGTCAATTCTCACTAAATGGTCATGTATATTGTTGATTTCCCTTCTATTATTGAGTATAGCTTCCCAATTATCTCTACCAAAGTTAGAAGCCATCCCATAGAATGAGGATAACTGAGAATGAAATTGTTGTGCCAGGGTCAAATGTGTTGTTTCTCAAGATTATTAAACCCAAATCTGGAGTATGTGATGAATAGCGGGATGTACGTACTGCTGGAGGTACTGCTCAGTTCTAGCCAAACCAACTTTGGTATGTTGGAACACTGCTCTGTTGTATAAGTCCATCATATTAGAAGCAACTTTTGACTCTCAGTCTCTATTATGACGGGCACCAGGCTGGATAGCCTCCCTTGTCAAGCCTTTGACCATTTCACCTACGTCTGAAGCTTGAATTTGATAATTATTTTGGTCAAAACCCTCAATTGCCAAGTCTATAGAAGCTTAAAATTGTAGATTATTTGTATTAGTGGAAGGCATCTCTTGCCAGTTGGAGTGTACCCATCAGGTGATAAGCACTAATTACTCGGAAGAGGGGCTTTCTTCACTAGACATATTCATTATCATGAAAGTATGTTTCCACCAGGTAGCCTCAGAAGCAAACTGGAAGGGGGCACCAGTATTGGAATTTTGGTAGAAACTACGATGTTCAGGCATTATTAAGGCTACAAAATTATTAGTGCCGTGGCTCTAGCAAAGATAGACACAAGTGCAACGAAATTATTAATTCTGTTGCTATGATTGATTCCAATCATAATACAGAATTCTGTATATATAGATCAAATTTAGCTACACGAGACAAGAATAGAGGTACTTTATTTGTTAGATATGAGGGATATTTATAGGGGTATATTTGATAGTTCTTCATAAGGATTTTTGAGCTGCATCTGAGGTAAGATCTTTTCTATTAGATGACCGATATTTCTGATTATTATTGCTATACCTGTGATAGTTAGATCTGATAAAGTATTTTAAGATGAGATTGACCTTCTTGTGTGATGATTTTCCTGATAAGATTGCTTAGCCTCATCCAAAGAGGAGGCTGATAACTCCAAAGAGTTGAATATCAGTTTATCTGAGAATTGGATATCTCCAACGGGAATTTTGCTATTTCATTAGACCAAGATACTGAATCTCAATCTTGAGTAATTTTGGTCATCGCAGTTGAATCCCAAACAGTGGTTAAAACAAATGAGGGACCCCAACAGATGGTTAGCATGCTGAGCCCTTTGCTTAAAGAATTATGATTTCTTTATTGGGCACTGTGCCAGAACTATCAATCAAAACACAGATGGTCTATCCAGTCTGCCTGTTTTTGGCTGTGATTACTCCTAAAGAGGCTAGAATTTATGACCTTATTAGCAAACTAGAAATATGGGATCTTGAAACTAAATTACATAACAAACTATGTAAGAAGACTGAAAACACTCAGATCTGAGAAGGATTGCTCTATAAACTTATCAAAAGTAAATGGAATCCCTATAACTGTCCCTATTCTTAAATGGAAGTAATTGTGTAAGGACATAATTCAATTGTCCATGGTGCTATTAAGAAGACTTAATAATTGCTGAAGACTTAATACTATTTGGATAGATTGTTAGAACTATAACATGAAGTCCTTGAGGCGTTCCTTATTTACTGGAACCAGAAGCATCCTGGACCTCAATATCAACATCAAATTATGGCCCTTCAGGACCTTTCCACGTGGTTAATATAAATGTAGGACTTTTACTGGCGGGGCGCCATGGCCATTAGTATATAGTGTTGGCCATAGACCATTTAACTAGATGGGTGGAAGCCATTTCAGTGCCAGAAGCTACTGTTAAAGCCACGCAATGTTTTTATTCCAACACAATTTCACCCAGCACATATACCCTCAAGTATTACCATCAAATATGGTCTCAATTTCACTACAATGGTAGTGTGGGAGCTGAATTTAATGTTTAATTCTAGTCATCATTTTGTTGCTCCTTATATTCCTTCATCCAACGAAGAAGTTGAGAGTGCTAATAAAACTTTAGTTTCTAACATGAATTTATGGTAACTTCAGATCCTCATTGTTGGAATCATTACCTTTCTAGCGCATTGATGGCTTACAGAAAAAGCTATCACCAAATTCTGATGTCCCCCTTTCAGGATTTATATGGGATAGAACCTAGATTGCCAAGTAGTGTTAAACTTATTACTAGAAAATCTGTGCCAGATAATGTTTAAATAACTATGAGAGCTCTAGCGGATGAGATACTTTGGTTACAGGCTCTTGCTATGGAAGGAATAGTATCCAAGACCTCTAGAGAAATCAAATAATCAAATGTCAGATGATCTGCATTACTTGCATTCTAACTAGAAGATCCTGTTATGTTTTACCATCATTGACCTGGAGGTTGACCCAACAAGCTTAACGTCACTTGGTCTGGTCCATATCAAATATAACAAAAGCCAACTCTGAATATTCCATCACCAATTTGGCCCATGGATCTGTAGTTAATCAAGTTCATGCTAATTTCTTAGGCCCTATGTCCTTATTTGACTGGACCTTGGGGGGCTCTGCCAGACATCAGGATAGTACTGGAAATGAAATCAACTCTACTACATGAGAAGATTCCCACAATGATAAATCAATTGATGAAGGAGTCAGTTATACATCTGATCCTCAATTGTTAAAATATTCAGCTATCCCTGAAGTGACAGCCTCTGATTTTGATGGAAAACCTCCAATCTCCTCTAGAAAATCATCTCAATTAGCATCCTGTCTTTGGTTGATGAATAATCTTGTAAAAAAAGAGCTTAGAAGACCACTTCATCAAAGACAATCAGAATTCATATAAGTATACAAAGTTTAAACTAAAATAAACATCACTCGTTTTGTATTAAGACCTTTTTGTTGACTTTTGTTAAAAGATTCTTTAATAACTTATTGAAGAATATCCTTCCACAGGAGTTACAGCTTTGAGCCATCCTTTTTTTGATTCTTTGGCCAGTTGAATAATTTCCCATTGCCAGAGAGATATCAAACTCAGCCAATTGACTTTTTTCACATGTCCTGAGAGTAATTAAATTAAAGTCTTTACTAACAATGCCTAAATTGAAGTTTTATTTACTTTTAATTTTATTATCTAATCAACCACTTTGTATAAAGTTCTATGCTATTAATTAGAGTGGTGCTATAAAAAAGTTAAGTGAGTTGAAAGTTAATATATCTTAGATAGATAAGTAATATTAGTTTATTCAAGGTAAGTGATTAGGGGACAGACACTAACAAATGCTCAAATAGCAAAAAGTAAAGCATTAAACCCTAACAAAACAAACAAAAACGCCCAGAATGCGTGGATTGAAACAATTTACAAAAAAACACAATCAACTAGGTGGGACATCAGAAGACTGCTTATCTGATTATGGTGAAAAGTGAGGGGGATTGGATGGCTTTTCATTAATAGACATGTCTAGACAGAGTGAGGGCGCAATGCAGAGAGAAGATGATTGAAGCATCCATGAGGTGTGGGTGTCAGATTCTAGTGGTTGATTAAAAAATAAACCTTCAACAACCATCAGATCTGACTGATTATCCTTTTGACGCTTGAGCTAATGCCTATTGCTATTATACAACTCGAGTCAATCATCTCAACTACAATCCAATCAAGTATTTTATCAGGCGCTCAGCCCAAATATGCTCACATGTTATGGCCAATTATGATGCATAAAATATTGGAAATTGGTCCCAATTATTAAAACACAATTTATTCAATTGTATATAAAATAATTTGGGGATGACCCAAATTTATTGTCTGAAAATCCTGTGGACTTCAGACAAACAAAAAATGTAATCAATTTCCCACATGAGGGCGAAATTTGTATGTTGATACACATAATCGGCATGAAAGCACTTATGTGGACCGCCTAAAAGCTGTTATTTAGTGCTATCAAGGAAGAGGCCTGCTGATGTCACAATTAGGGGTGCATCATTTTCTTTAATTGAGGCCAAAATTTCACAGAAGGTTATTTTGTCAGCAGTATGACAAAACTGAATTCCTGAAGATCTTAGGACAACTTTGCATGCTTTTATACAATTTTTGTACCTGAAAACCTCCTGTTTCAAAAGTATTTTGCCACCAATGAACCTAATAAAAAGGTTTCAGTAATAGGCCGAGCTGAGTGGCAAAATAGCTGTTGAAATTTTGTGCTGGAATGTGGCCAGGAGATGCCCTAGAGGTATAAATACTGGCGCATGGCCTAATGACCATTATCAAATAAATAGCTTATAATAATGATATATTTATTTCATCACTTTCCTAATTTTCTCATTGAATCCTTTCTTTGGAGAAAGTGTTGACAAACTGGAAGGATTAAATTCCAATTTTGTAATGAAGCCTGCCTTGAAGAAAGTTCCCATACCTGAAGTAAAAATTACGCCTGAAATTGACCAGAAGAGTCAAGGAAAACTTAATAAGCCTAGTGAGTTGTTAAATGGTCCAAATTCTGTAATCTACAGGCGCTATAGAGGATCAACCATTGTAACTTTGGCCTGATTAGACATGCAGGAAATTATTTTCCAAGCAAGCAATCCTTGGATTTTGACAACTGTTGCTCTCTCAAAACTGGCGACACTCTTCAATATGGATTCTAGTAAATAATTCCTGGCAGATTTGGCCAGATGAAACAGCAATATCGAGATGGAAACTAAAGTCAAGGCCATCTCAGATTATTTTCCCACTCAACAAGGCTCCGCAGCTGGTACCTCCTACACCCATAATCTTGTCAATGTGGGGGGAGCTCATGCAGCAAAACCAGTCGTCCCAAATAGGGATGAGGACGATGCCTTGAACAATAATAAATTTTCAAAAATTTGGACAGTTGTGTCAAGATTGCAGGCCAGAAACACTGAAATTACTCAAAAAATCTGGGAACATAGAATTCAATTATCAACTGCAAATTCCTGAGTAGATAGTATGGGCAAAGACATTAAGAGCATATCATATAATTAAGCTTTATCTGAAGAAAAGTATAACAACCTCAAAAAACAAAGCAGCTAATGCTCACCCATATTTAACAAAAAAAGCAGGAAAAAGCTCTGTTTATTCATCCAAAAACAGTTTGGAAAAACTAAGGGCCGAATTCAGGCATCAGAATCCAGTAGTTCAGAGCAATATTATCAAACTGAATCATCAGAAATTGACACCGATGCATAAACTGATATCTTGAACATCTGTTCTATGCCTAGAGTACTGGCTGCAATCCTGACTCCAGACACCTCCCAAAGGGAAAGAGGGCCAATTATGAGCGACAATACACCAAGATGCTCAAGAAGAAGTACAGCCCCTGTGGCCAAAACAGGGCGAGATGACTTCAAACCATTGAATTTACCAAAATTTGATAAGGATGGAAACGTTCTCTTTCCTCAAGTTATTTGAAAAGCAATGAGAGGAGCCTCAGACCATGCTAAAGGATTGGCACTGATTAACTCACTTGATGATCATAGCTGTGGCCTCGTTATGCCCTATTTGGGCGACGATTGGTCCTATATGGATGCCAAAATTGCAATAACCAAACAGTTTTGAGAGCCTGAGAAACTAAAAACCCGAAAAAGAGAGCTTCTTAATATCAAATTCAAACAGAATTAGACTATTAAGGACTTTGTGGATAGCTAATCTTCCATGAGGCACAAGTTCTGCGTGGGTGCAATGCAATAGATAAGTTTGACGCCAAGATTGCATTGGAGCACATGATTATGCCCTTCCGTGAACTTCACAACTCCATGTTGCCTGCATTAAATGGAAGCTTGGAAATCCAAGAGCTTATCAGATACTTGATAATCTGTTCTCAAAATTTCAATACCCCTAATTGGGCCAAAGATCAGCAAAAATCCCGATTTTTGGGCCCAAAAAGCAACACTGTCTGACCAGGGGAAAAATTTCCAAAATATGAACCGAAAATTTGAGCAAAAACAGCAAACAGGGCCGATTACATGCTACAAATGTGGTCAAATAGGGAACTTTGGTAACCAATGTTACAGATGGCCCAACAAAAAGCCTGGGGTCAACTTTCGCTCAAGAAATTAACAGTTACAGTGAGGCAGGAAAAGAGCAGGTGGAGTAGAGGCGGAATGCTCTAACTCCACCGATTTTCAAACCATTCCACTTGACCCTGAAGAGCTCCTTAGTGCTGAAGATGTTTCTGGAAATAACCTCAACCTTATTGGGACTAATAATGTTATGATGGTCACTACTTGGGCCACCGCAAAAGCAACTAAACCCTTGAAAATAACCAAAGAAGCCTGAGCAGAGGTATCAAAACCTTACGCGAAGCAATTTATTTATTAGGGTTTGGATCTACAACCCAGATGTTCAACTGATTTACCTAAGCCTAACAACATTCAAGTGACTATTACCATGAAGACCTTAGCAGATAACTTCCCAGATATATGCTCAAGCCTGAAAGCACACCTGGAATTGGGCAACAGCCACAGCATTCACACAATAAATACCTCTGAAAACTACTCTGAATGCACTTATGTGGACATAGCAGTGAATAAGGTGCAAGTTTGGACCATTGTTGATAGTGGCGATCCTATCAATATAGTCGGTTCAAAATTGGTTAAAAACTGAAAATTGCGCCCAATATTGCCCACTGCCAGGAATATGGAACCGCTGGAGCGCATACCACCAAAATCCTGGGCGCCTACAGTACCCTACCACTCCGATTTGGATCCATTGTAGTAATGGCACCTGCCATAGTGTTGCCAAATACAAACTATGATATCCTAATTGGGACTGATTTCCTAAGAAAATTGGAGTTGTTACCAATCATAAGGACGATACTCTTACCATTCTGGGCCAGGCTATTCCACTTTACTACAACTGTGATAAGGCAGTTAAAAAAAAGAGACCCAGCCTTTTCATAAATCTGGCCTACAAAGATGGAGTCATCTCAATTGAGTATTCTATAGCTCGGTTAAAGATAAAACCACTTCACTCAGATTGATGAGTCAAATGGCATTCCACTTTGATCAAATCAGACCATCACTATACCATCCAGAGAACAAGTAATCATCCCGACGGGACTAACAATTAATATCCTGGAAGGCCTTTATGGTGAAATATATCAACCATGATCTAAATCTTGATTCAAACCAAACATTGCCCCTGGTATTATCATTCCAGGCCACAGAGAGATACATATTTTATGTGCAAACCTGCAAAATTGGCCCATTTCCATTAGGTGACATCAAACAATTGCTTACTGCATCTGTTCCCTACCATGTAAATTCACTCATTCCATGAGTTCAGAACTTTTGTTGAATTAAGGATCCCCAATAAGGACCAACTCAGCATAAAAAATGTTGTCCCTATAGCTGATTTAAGCAACCTGACCAACTCTGAGAAGGGCCAAAATCAGGAGTTTTTCTCTAAATATTGAGAAATATTTGCACAAGATGATTTTGACTTGGGTTGTGCTAATGGTGTCACCCACAAAATAGATAATAGAGATCATAAACCTATTTGATTACGCCTGATTAAATGCTTAAAATTATCAGAAGAAGCAGTATCTAAGGAGATTAAGGAACTCCTCAATCACAGCATGCTAGTTTTCTTCAAAAAGTTCATGGGCAGCAACAATTTTAATAATAAAAAAGAAGGATGGAAGCAACAGAGTACACATCAACAACGGAAGTTAAATAATATCACCAAGGAGGACTTTTACCCACTGCCACAAATCGATGACACCTTTGATAGGCTAGGGGGTGCAAAGTTCTTCTCAGCAATGGACCTTATCAGCGGATATTGGCAAATAAATCTTCTTAAAGAGGAGCGTGAGAAATGTGCAATCAAAACCCAAGAGGGCCTATTCCAGCTGACAAAAATGCCTCAAGGGCTCTGCAACGCCCTGGCTACATTCCAACGGGCAATGGACACAATCCTGGGAGAATTAAAACTGATATATGTACTAGTGTACCTTGACTATATCAACGTTTTCAGTCGCACTTTTGATGACCACCTGGAACACTTAGATGAGGTTTTCAAAAGGCTAGCTGCTGCAAACTTAAAAATCAAGCCCATAAAATGTCAGTTTTTTAAAAACCAACTGGAATACCTCGGATTTGTGATAGATAAAGTGGTTCTTCAGCCCCAGCCCTCTAAGCTGGATGCCATCTCCAAAATGAATTGGCCTGAATCCAAGCCCAGTATTCAAGTATTCCTAGGCATGATAAGGTACTATCGCCAATTTATCACTGACCTTGCACAACTTGGAGAGCTGCTCTTCTATTTGCTTAAAGATAAGGTCCCATTTGACTGGACTCCAACTTGCCAGGATGCGTTTGACCAACTCCAATCAGCCCTATTAAGCGCACCTGTTCTTTGATACCTGGACTTTGATTGTGAGTTTATTGTCCAAACTGAAACCTCCCAAACAGCAGTGGGTGTCATGTTATCCCAATTAGGATAAGATGGTGAAGAACATCCAGTTGCCTTCGCTAGTTAGACCTTAAACATTCACAAAAGGAACTACATGGTGATGGAATGAGAATGCTTAGCTGTCATATATGCGTGCAAGCAATTCTGGGTCTACCTTCATGGTACTCCTTTCAAAGTTGTTACTGATCATGCTTCCCTAATATGGTTGAATAACTTAAGCGAATCTGAGGGCCAATTAGCCCACTGTGCATTAAAGCTTCAAGCTTATGACTAAACCATTGAGCATCAAGCTGGGGGTAAAACACCAAAACGCTGGCTGTCTATCCTGACTACCCACCATACAACACTTAGTTAGGCCTCCAATGAGTTGTTTATAAAAAATTATCAGCAGAAAGTATCAGTATGAGCCCGAATCTGTCCAAAAAATACTATCAGATTTATGAAAAAATACAACCATAAAAACGGGATGCTTTACAAGATCGTCAAGGATAAAAAGTTTATTTTAAGACCATCGACCTGAACAGACTCATTTATGGCAGCCATAAGGCCATAGGGCATGGTGGATTCAAGAAGATGAAAGGGCATCTGAAGCAATTCTACTACTGGGAGTCAATGCATTTTGACATCCAAGAAATGCTAGAATGCTGTGCAGAGTGCCAAGGCAAAAACTATTCCAAAAAAGCACTTCTTACCAGCTTGTTTGGCCCAAATTTTCCTGGCACACTGTGTCTATTGACGTTGTTGGCCCACTTCCAACAAGAAATATGAAGGCCAAGTACATCATTGTAGCCATCAACCACTTGACCAAATGGGTCGAGGCCAAGGCCATTCAGGAAGCTGGAGCATCAACCACCGTCAAGTTTGTCCTTGAAAACATCATCCACAAACATGGATGCCCCAGGTTATTCTGACCAGTAATGGAACCAACTTTACCACCAATGTCCTTTCCATGCTCAACCAACTAGTGGGAGTTTGAGGTGTGCTTTCTGCTCCCTATTACCCCAAAACTAATTGGACAGTTGAGTGTGCAAATGGGACGTAGGTGGACATTATCCAGAAATTAACCACGGCCAAACAATCCAAATGGAGTACATATCTAAGTTTGGCAGTCTTTGCCTACAATATCTCCTACCATTTGTCAACCAGGATGTCACCATTTCAAGTATTATACGGTAGACACCTGGCCCTACCAACGCTGAAATTATTATCCCTAGAGGATCCCAGTGAAAACACTTACCCTCAGTACGTTGAGAAGCTTGTGGATGCCTTAATCAAACTACAAGCAAAAGCCTTTGACAACAGTTTAGCTGAGCTTAAGGCCCAACTTCAAAAGGACTTAGAGAATCACTACCCTCTGGCCAAATTCGAAGTTAACAATCAAGTTCTATTCTGCAACACCCACAGATTGGGCTGAATGCAAAAGTTAGATCGCATCTGGGTCAGGCCATTTGAAGTTTTTGAGTAAACGTTGAAGTTTGTGTACACCATCAAGGATATTAGGATTGGCCATATATAAAACTGAGTCCATGCAAAATCCCTAAGAAGGTTTAATAAATTGGATGATTAAGAAAGAAAAAAGTGAAAAAAAGAAAAAATATTAAAACATAAAAATACAATACCAAAACCAAAACCAAAAAACAAAAAAGCAAAAAACACTTATATAATAGTTTTATTCTAATTCAATCTTTTAGTTTGCATATGAGGTTGGGGAGGGGATTTAACTTTAGACTCGATGGGCATTTGGGCTGTCATTCTTCAGACTCATCAGCTGGTCCAGCTGAAGTTATCAAATAGAAACCAAAAACCATTCTTGTCAGGTGTTTGGACCAATAAGAAAAAACCAACATAGGCTAATTGGGAACCTTAGGGCTTATGTTGAGTCAAAAGGGGGAAATGTCAGATTCTGGTGGTTGACTCAACTAAACCTTTGACAACCATCAGATTGGGCTGATTATACTTTTGACGCTTGATCTAACGCCTATTGTAATTATACAACTCAGGCTGATTATCTCAATGACAATCTGATTGAGTATTTTATCAGGCGCTTGGCCTGAATACGCTCACATATTATGGTCAATTATCTATGCATAAAATCTCAGCAATTGGTCCTGATTATCAAAACACAATTTATTCAATTGTATACAAAATAATTTGGGGATGACCCGAAGTTAACACCTGAAAATCTCGTGGACTTCAGACAAACAAAAACGTAATTGATTTCCTGCATGAGGGCGAAATTTGTATGTCAATACGTATAATTGGCATGATAGCACTTACGTGGACCGCCCAAAAGCTGTTATTTAGTGCTATCAAGGAAGAGGCCTGCTGACGTCCCGATTAGGGGTGCATCATTTTCTTTAGTTGAGGCCAAAATTTCACAGAAGGTTATTTTGTCAGCAGTATGACAAGACTGAATTCCTAAAGATCTTAGGACAACTTTGCATGCTTTTATCACAATTTTTGTACCTAAAATCCTCCTGTTTCAAAAGTACTTTGCCACCAATGAACCTAAGAAAAGGTTTCAGTAATAGGCTGAGCTGAGTGGCAAAATAGCTGTTGATATTTTGTGCTGGAATGTGGCCAGGAGATGCCCTAGAGGTATAAATACTGGCGCATGGCCTAATGACCATTATCAAATAAATAGCTTATAATAATGATATATTTATTTCATCACTTTCCTAATTTTCTCATTGAATCATTTCTTTGGAAAAAGTGTTGACAAACTGGAAGGATTAAATTCCAATTTTGTAATGAAGTGTGGCTCAAAGGAAGTTCCTGAACCCAAAGTAAAAATTACACCTGAATTGGCCAGAAGAGTCAAGGCAAATTTAATTAGCCTAGTGAGTTGTTATGCGGTCCAAATTTTGTAAACTACGGGCACTATAGAGGATCAACCATCAGAACTTTGGCCCAATTATACATGCAGGAAATTAATTTCCAAGCAAGCGATCATCAGATTTTGACAGTGGGTCAAGCACTAGAAGTTTTTGGGTAGAGTTGGGATGTCACAACGGCTTTAGTAAACTCAGAGAGATTGTGTTCAGCACAAATACAGGTGTCCAGGAAAGAAGCAAAGGCATAAGTACTGACATGAGAGATTTTTCTCCTTTTTATTTTTTTACTAAAATGAAGCTTGGTTCCTCTAAAGAATAAATGAGTATTAGTCATAGTAACGCCTGCAGTATCTCCTAGATAATTTTTGTCATTAGGGCAATTCATTTGGTGGAAAAGAGGTTGTTGCCAAGGCAAATCTCTGCTATTTGAGCAGGCAAAATCTTTTTGTTAGAGCTAGAAAATCTCTTGACGTAAATGAGATCGTTGCCAAGGAAAACCTCTGCTTAAGGTGCAGGCAAAATCTCATCATAACGTGCAGGCAATCTCTAGTTAAACAGGAAAAAGCAAATGATGAAAGATGTTATAGATAAAAAATAACTTTATTAAGAAATAAACGGTATTTTAAATTGTACCAGAATATAATCAAGGTAATATGAAATAGATGAGAGGAGTAAACCAGATGTTGCAGGATAGGCGCATACCACATGTGAAGGTAGAAATAGATCAGGAATGTAGGAGGTAATGGCATAATCCAGGTTCAGAGTTGGAGTAGATCTGGTTTATCTTGAAAGCTGAACTAAGATTAATAATGGTAACACAGTTAAGTGGTCTTCATTATCAGCCATAGGGAAGCCAACAAATAGTGAGGTAGAATAGGCGAAATAAGGTTATTAATGGGGTTTGTAGAGGAGTTACACGTTCAATTGAACCTTGAACTTAATATCACGATGATATTATGTTGGCTCAGGCATTCTTCCCTAACTTATCAGCAGTGGAGCAATAATATGGCGATTCTTCTCAAATTTGTTTACTGTGAATTTGGCGTTATTAACCATTTGATGCTATGTAAATCAAGGCTAATAATTTCAGGATTAATACTAATAAAATATAGATTGTTAAATTAATAATAGATATTGGGTAAGATTGTCTCTATAAATGTATTGCAAGTCCAAGGTTGAGGCTTTACACCTACTAGGGCAACCCCAACACTCCTGATGGTAAATTTTGCTTGTGCAGTTACTCTGTGAAAAGATGTTGAAGACTTAAAATGAAGGTCAAGGATTTCAGTCTTAGAAGCAGAAGGAAAATTAAAAAGAAATTTGGGAGTTGGTATTTCCTGAGCTATCATCTTTATAGATTTAACAGCTGCTATTTGAGGTAGGGGCTTGTAGAGGACGCAAGTCACTGCATGTGTGAGTTGATCACACCTGAAAGGTTCTTCATTGTTTTTAGGGGCATATATGTGATGTAGATTTTAGGTATCATAATCTAAATATAAAATTTTTTGAATGGTGGATCAACAGAAGAAGAAACAGGTTCACTAATTCTGTCACGTCCTCCATTATGGCTCAAGAATTCTGGTTGAAATAGATTAGGGCAGTGGTAGAAGGGTTGATGATGTGGAGCAAATAGAAGGTTGGCTACAAAAAGGAGTCCAAGCCTGAATCTGATTAGCTGGCATATTTTTGGGTGGGTGAGGGTGGCTGAAGTTTTTGGGTGGGGTCAATAGGTATGCACTGGCCCAGTGACTGATTGGGCTGGATTGGAATTGCAGTAAAACAAACCTTTAAGAAGCTGCCAGCGCACCCTCAGAAGTTGATGTGGAGCCATTGTCAGAAGTTTAATGGCATGTTTATAGTATGATCTGACTTAAAACAGATAGGACAATTTTTTTGACCATTGTTGACCCTACCCCAAAAGCAATGGTCCATTGCTGTGGTAAGATGAGCATGTGAGAGGATCTTCATGAAAATATGAGGATGATGTGGGGTGAAGGATTCAGTGATGTGAGGGGCAGCAAAAAGCTCTGCACAAGTAGGTATGGTGAAATGGAGGATGGGATTAGTCCTTAGGCCAAAAGCCCTGAAATTAATGCCTCATATAAAAACTGGGCAGAAGATATGAAGGGAGGTTTGCAAAAGATACCACCAATGTGGTATAGTAGGAAGACGCATACAAGTGGTTAATAATGGGGTATTGTTAAAAAATATAGTGAGTTTCAGCAGCCGCAGCTTCATCCTCCTCAGAGGAGAACCCAATATAGAAGTAACCCTTAAAAAGGAGAAAGTCAGTAGACTCTGATGGCGTGAAGTATTTAGAGGAAAGCTCAATAATTTCATTGTCTGTATATGGAAACAAGCTGCAGTAATCATTGTGGAGGCAGAATCAAATGGAGGAGAGTAAGAATGCATTGGGATGGGAACAAGATGGATGAACTCATGCAAGGTGCAATGCAAAGACTTTTGGGGGAAACGAATTACCCAAAGAATTTGTTGAACTGGATGAGCCAGTCTGCAAGCGTTTCCCCTTGGTGTGGAAAACGCATGGAGTGTATTGCTGCTGCCCCACATGGGAGCGGCAGGTGGTGGGGCTGAAAACATCAGTGTAATGGTGTCGTGGTGACTCAGAGTGGGTAAACTACATTTAATAAACTTCAAAAAGAGGGACTGAGTGGAGAGAAAGAATAAGTACTAATAGTAAAAGCATATATATGATCTAGTTTATTACTTTTAAGAAATATAAATGTACAGAACTTATGGTATACTATTTCACCTAATAAATGCCATTTTGCTTTTTTATTCAACCAGTATCTTAAAACAATCAGTCCTAAAAACCCAAAATCTATTTTTGTGTATAATAATTTAAAATTAATAATAAATGAAAGGTTTTAAACTACTTTTAAAATCTGTAAATGATTTGTATTTCTACGATATTTTGTAGTCAAAATAATAGTATTATAAATAGTGTAGTGCTCTTAACATATTTTATAACAGTATCATTCAGAGAAATATGTTCTAAATTTTTAAACAGAAACATATAGCGTAAGTATCTAATTAGTTTATGCTTTTTTATTATAATACTGATTACTAGGCTAAATATGAGTTGTGGATATGCATTTCAATCTTAGCAAGATAGGTAATACAAGATATATATTGATATAATTAATTCCAATGATAAGAATTGCCCATATAAACATTCTATAATAAAGTGTTAAAATTTACTGATAATGCACTTTATTTTTCAATATTATTATTTGTAAAGTTATCCTTATATATCTATCATTATATATATTTTTTTGTTTTTATTTATACTCAGCTCATAATAGTTATTTCTGAATACTTTTGACATGATATTCTTATCAAAGTGCATTGTAAATCTTTTCTAGCATATTGTAGATACATAAAGCTATATCATTATAGGTTTATCTGCTAATAACACAAACACAAAAAAGAAAAGTATTATGTTAAAGTCAAAAAGCAAAAGTTTCAAGAACAGAAATACTAGGTTCTTTATATGTTATCAACATCCTATTAGTCCCAAACTTAGAATTTTCTTGATTTCAATAAGAACAAAGCAAGTGATTTCCCAAAATTAAAAAGGGGGATCATATTAGATTGGTGTATCCCCCTTTAGGTTGGGACCACCTAGTGCTAAAAAAGGAGGGGATTATGTCAAGACTGGGCTCCCAAGGCCCAGTCTGCCACCAGCCCTACACCACTCACCCCCATATGTGGCCATACCAACTCTGATTGGTCCTGTCCAAATGTATGGCCTTGCTGGGCACACCGTGCTGAGATGCAGTACACCAGCCTCTGTCGCCTCAGACCTCAGGCAGAGATGCCCCCAAAACCTCTTTCCACTCATGGGGTCAGCGGGATGAGGTGCGGCTAACTGGCCTCTGTCACCTCAGGCCACTCTAGCTCCACATTACCCAGGGCAAGCTCTCCCCAAAAGGAGCCCAGCACATCCAACTCCTTTTTCCTGAAGTGCCACCATCTTCTGGCCCACAATTCGCATTATATAAATTAATTTAAATAAAACAATCTAGCAAAAAGCGGCCTTTATTGGAAGAGGTGAATTTGAAGTTGAAATAGAATTCCAAAGTGAGGGCCCATCAGGGCTTGAACTCGCTTCGAAATACTTCCAAAAAAGGCTAGAAGAATTGTGGGTAATGAGGGCACAAAAGCCTCCAGAATTGATGGCATCCAGGCAACTTGGCGGAGAAATGGAGGGGAACCTTAGAATGAACAACCAATCAAACAAAACGATTTATTTAAAATTTTATTCCATTATTGACCCAAATAGGAAATGCTACTTGGAATAACAGAATTGCAACTATTGACGCACACAAATCTCATAATTACCAACCTTATGGAATTCATGTGCAATTGTGATTGTTACAGATCAGCCATAGCGAATGGACTATCTAATATGTATTTTAAAGCCAAGGTACTGAGGTGATCAGGGCTTCTACCCCTTAACACTAATAATATAACTTAAGGTATTAAACTAACCATTCCTTATTTTTTATGATTCCACTTAAGTCTATCAGGAACTTATATATGACTGGACAATAAGCTTAACTTATCAACCTGTGAATCATTGACATTCACTGGAATCAAGATTAAAGTATAATTTGTGATTAATAAGGCTCAATAAGATTGTTGACAAATAATCTGACTTGGGGTGAATATGAAAATTCTGAAATATTTCTTATTAATGAATCAAGTATTGAGGCATTTAGCACAGCCTAGATAGCTGAGCTCAGATTGATGATAGTGGAGTGACTTTAACCAGTATAAAGGCGGTGATAGTAAACTAAAGAGGGGCCAATTTTGGAGATAAAACAGCAGTGCAACTCTGTTAGTATAAGAAATATTGGAAGCAACTTTAAAAGTTGACTCTGATGGAGTAATAGTGATTTAGTGAGAAACCTTAAACCTAGCTGTTGAAATTTATGGCATTTGCAATAGAAAAAAATGAAAAAATGGCAGCTATGACCCAATCCGTTAAAGGAATTACCATTGTGGCAAAACCTACCAAAAACACCATATGCAATGAAACCCAAATGAGACACCACAGGCCTGAAACCCTTCCAAATCCACCAAGGTAATTAATAAAGAGCTTGCCAGTTGAGGAATTCCTAAACCAGTTGAACTAATTGAGAGCTTTTATGGCAAACCGCATCCTTTGCATTCTATCATTTTGCTTTGACAATCACCATCTTCCCTGTGACCCCATACTTTGACCAAATCCTATAAGTGACCTAAAATCTGAAATAAAGGGATCTTTGTTTTTGTTCAAAACTATAAACTAGTACATAATATTGGTTTGGCCTTTTATTTCAACAGTTATTTTTTGGTTTAGCAAAGCTACCAAGTTATTTTTCCCTATGGACTTAATATTCTGATAGGCGATTAAGCTGATCTATCAGCAACTGATAATTGCATAGCCTTTGAAGGACCCAGCCTTCTTAATAAACAAAAAAAATCTCAACACTAGCGATAATGTGACTCTACCAAAGATATATGTATCTAAATTTTTATCATGTTATTTAAATCTTATAATATACTTGAGGGATGTTGGTCATCATATTGCCTTTCCATTACATCAGTGATACCCAAATCCTGTGCAATCTTCCATCATAGTAATCACAGCTATAGGTGCAATCTAATAAAACGTGAAAAAGGCTAAGACGCGGTGAACAGTAGCTTTTTTATATGGAGTCTCTGCTTTGGGGTACCCATTAAATCAAGGTTCCTAATTTTGGATATTGGAGCATTAGACTTGGGTTTTAGCTTCTCTTTGAGTGTAAGGACTGTCTTTTAAGCAATGATGCACTAAACTAGTTATCAAACGTAATTAAGATTTGCATTAATCACATAGATAAAGTTTTATCTTAATTTGCTGACTCAAAATTTTATAACATATATAAACCTGAGTGGGAACCTTATGACAATAAATTGCCTAGGTTCCCCATACCCAAGGTCTTCATGATCCTTCCATATTGAGGGCCAAACAGTGATATCTTCTCTTTCCATCACTTGAAGCCTCATGACCTCATTTTCTTAAGGCTTCCAGATTTACACTGAGAATAAGGAAACCATTTCAAAAGTTTGGTCATTGGATGGCCCAGAGCTACTAGCAATTTAATATGTTTCTTTAAAATTTCTATTGATGCCTCTTGTCAGAGATTTGAGAGATAATTTGGACAAAATATGGTTGAGTTGATGAGAATAAATCTCTTAGTGAAAATTTGATTTGTTTCCCATCTTAAACTTTTACAGTGCCCCCTCAAGATCCTGTTGTATAGGAACATAATGTCAAAGAAGCCTATTGTGGACTCAATTAACCACAGTATCATGGGTGATAATGGTGAGAGAGTTCTTGAGCCCACTTTTATATAATCCAATATGGTCCTTACCAGAAAACATTAATTTGGTGGGAAAATTCCTGTGTGGTGGAGATAAGACACTACAATGTATTCTATCTTTAAAGATTGGCAAAAAAGCCTTTGGGCATTAGATTGGGAGGTCTTATTAGATGTAGTAGAAATAATACTTTTTAACAATGGCCTGTAAGCAAATAACTTTTTAAGCCTTAGCTCTCATTGTCAATTTGGAATTATCTGGTACAGATGCCTCTAACAAGGTCAGACACTTCTAGGCATTCAAGACTCTCAACCATAAATGACTGTAGGTAATTTTTTTACTTGTTGGTAACTTATCCTTTATTTCAGAAGGCCACTTAATAAGTAATGGTTCTACTGCATTGAGTAAGTTGCAGCCACTTTTAAAAAGATAGACACCAGGGTACTATTCCCTTATTCTACTACTCACTAGATGATGGGTTATAGGGGGTGGTGAAGTTCTGACTAGTGGCAAAAAAGAGGTTAATTTTTATTTATCTCTGTAATGAGACTCAGCACGCAAATAAAAGCAGGATTCATGAACATCCATGCTTATAAATGGAACAAAAGAATAATAAAGGCGGTAGCCTTCATGGTTGCTGCAGACCCTATTATTTCCTTGTCCACTTAATTAAGTGGTCTATCATTAAAGATGTATCAATGTCCATGTTACTGGTAGGCGGTGAGACCACTACTTCAACACTGACAAAATTAAGAACCTAAAGAGGCCATAACCTGATGCCAATATCAAAAACATGAGTGATCTTAGTTCCCACGAGTTAGGCATGACTCTGATACATTGTAGATCCTTTTTATTACCTGATCCTGACAGTAGCGTTTTACAACTATTTATGCATATTTTCACTACTACATGTCCTACACCCAAGTGACCCTCTGATGTAACTTTGGTTCAAGAGGAGGGGTGCACATATGGAAACAATTTTTCCATCACTCGTATATAGAGCATTCCTTCATGTATATTTATACTTTCAGTCATCCTTTGCAGATCATCTTGAGCTTTTAGGATTTATAGCTCATATTTTTCTTGAGTGACCAATATATTTTGTACAAGAGTTTCTCTTTATGGAGTAAATATAGCCAGAACTACATATGCAACAATCTGTCCTCATTTTGATAAATTACTCCTTCACAGGGAATAATTTTTAAAATTTTAGTTCTGTGGCCTTACAGCCCACCTCACTAATCTCATGTCAGGATCCTTCGTTTTTTTAACCTTGAAGAGAAGAGTAGTTAGTGACGACTTAAAGTTCGTCCTGTATAGATAAGGGAAAAAGTACATTATATTTTAACAATTAAGATAGAAACTCAAGTCTGAGAACACTATAATTCCGCTCAGCCTTGTATAGGGTCTTTCTATAGTAAGCTGCTAGGTTATCAACTTGCCTATCATCATGCTGGGCCAATGTAGAACCCATGGCTACATCATTAGCGTTGGTAAATAAAGAAAGGGATGATTGTCAGCTTATTAGTTCTCTTGACTGAAAGATGAGGTTTGAAAAGAGACATAAAGCTGTAAACCTAGCAGAGATGTTGATGAAGACAATAAGAGAAAGTAGATAGACTACTTCATTGAGTTATAAGAATTTGATATTATAGGGCGAGTAGAGACTTGATGTTGAGAATACCTCCATGGTCCTGTACAATCAGGATATTCCAAATCCTTCCAGCTCGATTATCTAGTTGATGCCTTCATTGTTCTTCATTGATGATGTCCTTATGACCATATTGATGGGAGTTGCACCTTCCATGATTCAGGAATTGGAGTACAACTCAGAAAGTGTTTCCACTGATCCTGTGCATGTGATTATTTCTGATTGGATTTCCCAATTAAGCCTTCAGTAACAGGTTTTGATTAAGAATCTTTAATTTAATTTATTGGGGCTCAATAGGAGCATAGATTATGCCTCAATTATTACCTAAAATCCTGACAACGCCCCCTTAATATCCTATCAGAAGGGAACATAGGACCATAAATATTGACCATGGACTTGGTTGACTACTGTCTTTTAGAAAACTTTAGCAATGTACTATTCAAAATTCACCAAATTAATGACCCACTAGGGTCCTAACCAAAGAATGATGAGCTTGTTCTGTTAACATCCAGGTGGTGGTGATAGAAAAAGACTAGGTCGCATTAACTGGAATGTCAATAAAAAGGTCAGCCAAAATTGGATAAGGATTTCTCTTTTGCCATAGTGGTAATAATTCCCTGAGTAGTGAGGGTTTGGAGTCAGAAATATCCATCAGCTAAGGCCCTCATAATTAAATTGTAGTTTTCAGGTACTGAGGAATCTAGTAGGGGTTGCACGCTACTTGGCAGCTGAGGGGTAATCCCATGTAGAACTTCAAATGGGGACATCTTGATTATGTGAGGTTAGATTATCTGATATGCTAGCAAAGCGCTGGGTATATAGTTGTTCCAGCGCATAGGGTCAGAAGCGGACATCTTCCACAAGCTTAAAACAAGTCTCCCATTAGCGCATTTCACCACCCCATTGATTGATTAATTATATGGAAAGTGAAACTTTAATTATCCTAAAAAGCAAAGTTTGTTCTTGGACTACCTGTTAGGTGAAATTTAGTCCTTGTCAAAAGTAGAGTTAGCGGTCATTCATGCTAAGTGAAAATGAATTGGGTAAGGAATAGGGCCATACCCTTTTCAGTGGCATATGGAACTGAAATTTCTTTGACCCATTTGGTCAAATGGTCCACAGCTATTAGGAATACCTGTGCCTATGTAAACTTGTTGGCAAAGGTCCTACCACATCAATGTGACAACATTAAATGTACTTGAAGGAGCCATAACCAAATTTTAATTTTGAGGCCTTTCCTGATCTTGGTCGTGACAAGTCAAACAGGCCTCTAAAACTTCTTGGAGAGTCTTGACCATCCAATCCCAATAACAACGTTTCTTTAACCATTTTTAAGTCTTCACCAATTCATGTCCCAAATTTGATTGACCTTCAAGGATGAAATTGGTTTTAAAAAAAGGGCAGATGTAAGGGAGAGATTTTTGTCACCTTCCTTCTACAGCATTCCTTTTTTAATCTGAGTCTCTTAGGTCATTTTTCATATCTTGGCTTAGTTTTGCAAGTATCTAATTTCCACCGTTCAGTCCAGTCAATTAGATCATATAATCAGTCTTCTTTAGGGGTTAAAATGACCAGCATTGGCATCCTTGAAAGACATTTAGCATTTTAATAGATCACTTATGTGTGATGGACTTGGCAAACTCATTTTTCTGTAGTCTTTATGCCTACCTTGCTAATTAGCCATCCAGGTCCCTTACTTGCTGTAACCATTGTGCAAGGTATGGTCTGTGATAAAAGTGAAATGGGTGCCATAAATGTATGGATAAAAATTCTTGGTTGCCAAAAAACAGCCAGGCACTCGTGCTCTGTGATACTATGATTTTGTCTGGTCTTTCTCAGGATCTTTCTGAAGTAAGCCACTGGATGGTTGACTTAATCTTCATCTTATTGAAG
This sequence comes from Massospora cicadina, assembly GCA_022478985.1. Taxonomy (NCBI): domain Eukaryota; kingdom Fungi; phylum Entomophthoromycota; class Entomophthoromycetes; order Entomophthorales; family Entomophthoraceae; genus Massospora; species Massospora cicadina. Next base: position 179,471 of record JAKSZP010015861.1, on the reverse strand, counting down.
TAGGATTGCCCCAACTTTAACATCACTAGCAACGGTGAATAGCAAGATTGGCTGTCTTAAACGTGGTTGAAATAAAATAGTTTTTAGTACTAAGGCATTCTTCAGCATATTAAAAACTGTTATTGTTCAGTCCAACAAACTAAAAGGATATCCTTCTCAAGGAGATAGATGATGGTTCAGCTAAATTGGCGAACCAAGGGGATAAAATGACAATAATAGCTCACTATGCCCAGGAATACTTAAATATCTCTGAGGCTCTGGGGGAGCACCATTTTCTTAGTAGCAGCAACTTCATCTGGGATGTTCTGAATTCATTAAATTGAAACCTTGTGTCCAATGAATTACATTTATATTGTAAGAAAAAGCACTTTGAAGGCTTGAGTTTTATTAAGGCCTTTCTAAGATAATTGAAGACTTCTTGGAGATGTCCCATGTGTCCATTAAGGGTTTGCAAGAAGACATTAGTATTGTTGAGGTATACAATGACACAGGATAGGTTAAAATCCCCTAGGATTCCAACCGTGGTGCATTGGAAGGTGGCGGGCGCGTTGCAAAGGCCCTGGGGCATCCAAGTTGGCTCAAATAACCCTATGTTGGATATGAGTGCACATTTAGATTGATCTTCAGGTGCTAGCTCTACTTGCTAGTATCCACTATCAAGGTCCTTAGTGGAAAATATTTTGATATCTGGCAAGCAGGAGGAGATAGTCATCAATCTGGTGCAGAGAGTAACTGTCCTTTTGGGAATGGAGTTAACTCTTAGATAGTCCACCACTACACAATGTCTATCATCCTTTTGTTGAACTAAAAGAATAGTGGATGGTCAGGGGTATGGGAAGGAACAAGTAACCCAGTTTAAAGTAGCTTCTTAAGCTCAACAGCCACCTGAGCTTCTTCAATCTTTCTCTTTTGGTAGAGATGGGATCAAAGGGTTGAGTGTCCCTAGTCTCAATATGATGTAAAACGCCATTCATTTTCTAAAATTGTAGGTGAATGTTAAGAAGAGGTCAGAGTATTCTTCTAGTAAATGTTTGACTTGGCTCCTTTGCTCACTGGTGAGATCTCGCCCAATAGAGGTGTCAATTAGAGCTACCAATAGAGGTTGTTCTAGCCCAAAATCCTTTTGAATCTCCAAAGTCATGTATTTTTAATGGCTTCTACAAGAAGTAGGCAAACATAAGCGGATGGAGTATTGGGCCCAAATTGTCTAATGTTTTTTGGTGAGCTTGGCCAGCACTGATATGGATCCATCATAAGTGGGATCTAAAATTTCCAGGCAGGTCAGACCCTACCTTATTGGTTATCCATGCCTCATAATTCTAGTAATTTACCCAAGGGAATATTAATATGTACCCTGGTCTCAGAGATGACCTGGGACTTTAATGGTTTAGTAGTCAGCTTTGGGATAATAGATAGGCATGCCCTCTTGGCTGTCTACAGCAGGAGGGGGTATCTATAATCAAGACCCCTCATATGATATCTGATTCTATAATCCAACTTTCTCTTTCCAACATGAAGGCCCAAGCTTTGACCTCCAAATTACATCATGGGAGGTCTCAAATATCAATGAAATTATATGTCCTAAGAGTGATAAAAATCCTTAATCATAGAGCATGATGGCAGAATAGTCACAGAGAAATTTAGATTCTGAGGAGTAGGTTGTGCTATGGCTATCTAATGCAACAGCCAAGGTATTTAATGACAACTTGCCAAAGTAAATAATTAGCAAGAAGTAAGCCCAAATTGACTGAACGAATTGCATTCCAGGTATATTTTACTCCAAGTAATGAGGTAAGTCTGGAGCTATCTTGACGCGTTTCATTTAAATTAAAAAATGACATTCATAGGGGAACGCTGTTGATAATAGCTTGGATAGGAATCTTGTGAATTCAAAAAGAAACTTGTGTGACTAAACTCTCAAATTGAGTGGGCAGAGTAAGAAACATAGAAATCATCCGAAGAATAATAAGCAGCATTTGGTTCTTTATTATCAAAGGGCACCAATTCATTCCCCTGCATGACATCAGACTCATTAGAGGTCAATAAATGTTCTTGTGGTGATACAGAGATGTCAACATGAAGCGCCTCATCCTTCATGTTGAAGTTCCTTTTCCCGCCTCCTCATGAAGTCTCTTCTAACATTTCTTGGTTATATAACGGAATCTGTTACGTTAGATGTACTGAAGTTTGGGGATTCTTCTGGTTAAACCACGTGGCTTTGAGGACAGTTAGTAGAGGTAAAAGTAGAGGTTTTAGAACTCAAGGTAGACATATTTGGTTAGGAGTTCCTTAATTTCTCAGATGCAGGTGGAGCTACTCTTCCAGCCAATCTTATGTAGTTGGACCTCATGATAGTATCCCAATATAAAGATTACAGCAGTTATAGCGTCATCAAGTGTAATACTGTTAGTGGTAACTAAGGGTTGTGATTGGGCATAGAATCAGCTGATGGACTTCAAAGTACCTCTTTTTGTTCAAACGGAATGCCATGAACGCTCATTCTGATCATCCAAGGTCTAGCTGCTTCCAAACTCCTGATGAGGTGGTTTGGACTTGTTCCCAACTGTGATATTCCTTTATGTGAAGAGTTATAGTTTAAAGGGACTTGCTATTCAGACAGGTTTAGATGTGCTTCACCTTCTGAAGGTCAATGCCCTCCTCCATTGAACTCTCATATGTTTAAAGAAAAGAGGCAATACTTTCCTGTCCCAAAGTAAATCTCTCCTTAAAATTAGGCTTAAAGTTAATAACAGTAGAAGTGGAAAGATTATTTCTGGCAGGGACAGGAGCAGGCTCATAAATCACAGTTTCCGCATAGTCACAAGGGTCATGTTGATCCAATTGCCACCTCAATCCTTTTAGGTCCTCCTAAACTTTGTCCCAATTGCGGATTAGAGAGATAATGGAGGCCTTGAGGGCAACTTTCTCGTTCAAATCTTAAATTTTAGTAATTGGAGAAATGACTGTTTTTCACAGACACTTAAGAGAGTTTTAAAACTCAGCGGGTTACTTGAGTTTTGAGATGCAGCTGTCAATGAGCTTGGAAAATGCACTGAAATTATAAATTGCATCTGTAATAGTTTTGATTAAATCTCTGGGATCTAAGATGGGTCCTATCCAAATGTAGCTTGCATCCTTGAGCCAAATTTCTTATTTGGTCTTGTAAGTCTTTGAGCACCATCAGGACATCTCATTTCCAGGAGTCATTAGGATTGTCAGAGTTTTTAATGCTCAAATACCCCAAGTTTATTAACGTTGCATCAGTAAACAAACCAGACACAATGTTCAATACTTGGTGTATTCCAATTGCTACATTATTCCAAACTCAAATTTACTAAGATGGGGAAGGCCATCGTCTCAAGAATACCCATCCCTGTCGCCTATTTTACCAGTTTAATCTCCCTCCTTTGGGGTAGTGGAGGTTGGAAAATGTTTTTTGAACCGCTGGATGAGGCCTCTTGTTCACAGTAGGAGATCTCTACGAGAAGCGTCACTCATTTCTGTAGCACTTAGATTTTTAGAAATCCTTTTTCCTGCCTCCCAATCCAAAAAGGTTACCCTTTGTATCCAAGGCCAAGAGTTGCACCCACGCTTGGAGATTCAAAGGGGCTTTCCTTTTAATGAGGGGTAATTTAGTAAAAGTTTTTGCATAAGATAATGTAAACGTTTTTGTTTACTGCACAGTTTCAAGGTGTGCAATGAATATGTTTTCAATTATATAAAAGATAGGTAGGTTGACAATAGTATGAAAACTGATATCCTATTTGAGCTCTTCACAACCGCTTTAAATATGTCAGGTGCTGACGCTCCTACACCTAATAACTTGAAGGTACTTAAAAAATATTCCATACAAGTGAAAACTATCTCTTTAACTCTTCCTCTATAATTGTCAACTTCTGGACACAAGTAACAAATCCCTTTACTGGAGTGCTGAGTACTTAAGAAAGAGTTGGACGAAGACCCATCCCTTCATCTCTAATTTCAAGAGTTGGCAAAGGGCAAATAGATAAGAGAAGACTATCTCATCCATTACAATCACAAGAGTACAATACAGAATTTGTATAACTATCTAAATGTTTTCTAGAGTGAACTGTATATTACTGCTTTATTAGAATAAAATTTAAAGGATTTATATAGGGAATTTGGTTCCAAACTCTTCCTTGATGCATTAATAGGAACAATATCCATCACCTTGAATTTAACCCTTAGGAGGCATCCAAAACTGATGATCACTTCATCAGCTTAGTTGTATTCTGCCACCAAAGAGGTCATGACCCCTCCTGATTTAATTACCTAAAGAATGTGTTGCAACGCTTTACCCAACCCTGTAAAATAATCCTTGTTAATCTAAAAACTGATTGGGTAATGGGACCTTTTACTTATTAAAAGCAGGTCATGTTGCCTTTTTAGGCTAACCTGCAAGTTTCTGCAAACAAAAGCGTTGTCAACGCTCATCAACTAACAATGTACCTTTATATAATGACAACAAACCCCAATCAATTCAAATAATAGAATTTTAACAATAGTTATACTAATAATTGAACCACTTGAACACCTACGGGTATCCTCCCCAATAGAACATCAATATCTATTGGAATCAAATTTGGCAATTTAGCTAACATCATATAAGGATAAAACCAACAAAAGTTACATACTTAATGATAACTCTTACATGTGCTATGGGCTTCTAATAATTAATCGTCCCCAGCGGATAAAGCAAAGGCTACTTATAATATGGTAAGCTGGATGATGTGGGCATTCTAAAATTCCAACACATCCCCCCAATTGACCATATTATCCTCTAAAGAAAGAGTTTTAGAGACATATGCCACTTCATTCTTGGGACTGAATCAGCCATCTTAGTTTCAAATTAATTTTAAAAGAGATAGATCTATCTTTCCTTGCTTGATGCATTTTACATGCCTATTCACCTGGTTATGTTTCCTCTTCATCTTGTTTTCACTGCTGTCTCCTATGACACAGTTCTATGGCTACACGCTGCACCAGGATTACTTTGGTCAATCTTGCCAAAAATATCTACCTGAATGCCTGTTTTCTCCCAGGATAGTTCTCTTACAACTTCACTAAACAAGGACTACTTGGTTGATACTGCAGATGTATTATTCAACATTTATTCCCCATGCCAGGCTTTCCAAAACTTGATGGGCGTAGGTCTTCAACTTTCCTCATTCCTCTTTTAAGGCAGATCCAGTTTAACATGAGTCAGTCCTACCAAACGTTCACGCTCTTTTACACTACTCTCATCATAATGCATCCCCCTTCTCCTCACAAACCAACATAAGATGGTAACACTGACAGATAATCATGATTGTGGCAATCAAAAACTGATTTTATAAGGGTATACTTTTGAACTTTTTACTTTTTGATGATGATCTTTTATATTATTTACCTTTTCTTATATATTTTACTCTTTTACATTTTTTTCTCTATATTTTTTATTTTATGATACCTTTATATATATTTCTCACCTATCAAGTACTTTAAGTATTTGGCATGCACCTGATTCACTATATGAACATCAGTGATGTTTTGCAGCGTTTAGGCATCTATTGCCTTCTTAGCGAAAATCTTTAATGGACTCAACCATAGGGTGTCCAATTTAGTTCTTCATCCAAATATGTGGGTATCACAATAGGCTACCCTATCCTGCACATGGTATCTCTTTAGCACAGGGCAATTTTGATTTTACTGCTTCTTTGCTCTAATTTCTTCTTTCAAAAGTCATATCTAATGCCTGTGATTGCAATTTAATCATGATGTTCGCCAGTCAGGTTAAGTATTGCTCTGAGCTCATTTCTGAAGCTGGTTTTACTGCTGAATACAAAATTTGAAGTAGTGAGGCTCTTTATCCATACAATAGTTTGAATGGCATTTTCTCTGTCGCCATATGATAACTGATACTATATGCAAAGGTGATTGAACTCAGATAAGTTCCCCAAGTTAAGGCTTTCCTTGCTGCCAATTTTCTCAGCATCATATCCAAAACTCTGTTGACTCTCTTTTTGCAGTTCTTCAGACAATATGGAACAGACACCACTCCTTGGATTCCCATCAATCTGTTCAGCCTTGATATCAGATAGGACGTAAATTTGGTTCTTTTATCACTGTTTAGTACTTTCAGGCATCCACTCTGGTAACTACTTGGTCCATTATGAATCTCGTGGTGCTTGTTTCATCTACCCTACTCAAGGCTTAGTCTCAACCCATCTAGTTATATGGTTTATGGCAACTATAATGTACTTTTTTCCCCAGTACTAAATCTCAAGGGTCCAATTATATCTATTGACAACATGTGCCAAGCAAACCAATGACATACTAGCTGGTATCCCATCACGTTCTTGTGGGGCTTGTGGAGTTGACACTCCACAAAACAGGCTAAATCTGCTTCAATATTTTTTGATTAATTACCAGTAATAGTACTAGCGTAGATGTTCCATCAATTTTTTAGGTTTTTATGCCCTAAGACTTTGTGTGTGTCTTGTATAACCTCTGAGAGTTCTGAAAGTTTAGAGATAAATATTGTTTTCATCAATTAATTTATAAAGCTGTACATTCTTCATCTCAGTATTTTCATCACTTTCTTAAGAACACTTTGAATCTCCTGACATTCACCCCTCTCATATTGTCTTCAATTATCCATCTTAAAGTCCATCTTCTTTCTGGTACATGACTAGATTAAGCTTGTAATCTTGATAATTCATCAGCGTTCTGATGGGCTCCTCCAACTCTATGTATAATAACAAAATTGTAGGCTTGCAGCTATAGAGCCCATTGGACCAATCGCCCTCTGGTTTTTATGATTATGAAACCAGTGTAGAAAAGAGTGGTTGGTCACGCCCTTGAAGTGCTTCCTGTAAATATATACTTAAATTTAGTTGCAGGCGTATATTACCACAAGGCATCTGTGCTCCGTCATAGTGCAATTACTTTCCTTTGGTGTCTATGCCTGGCTCACATGCCGCTGGATGCTCCTCCCCATTATCATCTCCTTTATTTAAAATGGCTCTGATAGCTGTTAACAAGGCAATTATTTAAATTTTAAACTCTTAATAAAATCTAGATACTTTAAAATAAGACTAATCATTAGATATCTTCTGAGCTCATAAACGCCTCTTGGGCATCCTCATACTATATAAATCTTGATTTTTGATCCTTTAAATAATAGAATAATGGTTCAAGAAATTCTGGCAAATTCTTTGATAAATTAGCAATATTAACTTCCATTCCAAGAAATATTTGCATGTCTGGATATCCTTAAGGATTGACATCCATTCAATGGCCATTATTTTCCATCTTGTGATTGTAATTTGCCAGAGTTTATTACAAACCCAAAGGATCAAGCTCTTTCTTTAATTGGTATTTCTCCAGTCTGATCTTCGAATTTGCTGTTGCTAGGCATTTGAACACTTCCTCCAAGTGTTTATATAATTGGTGAATGTCCTACTGAAATTTTTGATGCCATCCAAGTACACCAAAACGCAGGACAACTTTAAATCATACAAGATGATTTTCATCACCTAATGGAAGGTAGTGGCACGTTACACAACCCCAGGGGCACCTTCATCAGCTGGTATAACCCTTGTGTGGTGATTATTATACACTTTGTCTGATCTTCTTTTGGCAAGTCTATCTGCCAATACCCTGAGAGCAAATCTATCACTGAAAAGGACTTGGCTACCCCAAGACGATAAAGTGCATCATTCATCCTCAGCAGCAGATACAAATATTTCTTTGTAATTGTATTTAGTTTGGTAATCGATCACCACTCAATTTGATTCATCCTATCTCTTTACTATAAGGATTGGACTCACCCATGAACTCAACAAAGTTATGAGGATCTCATACTCAATCAGTTTATAGATTTCTTAGCTGACTATTGCTTCAGTGGCCTTGGATTGGCAGACAAGTCACGTTCATATCAGTGAGTATTCCCCAGTATCAAACTAATGTATTAGATTTTTAGCGCATCTAAGGTCTTATTTGACCTGATAAACTTACCTGATATTTTTTGATTAATTGTAGCACTTCCTCCTGCTGATGGTCTGCTAACCCAGCAAGTCTCTCTCAATTAACCAGTACATTAATGTTTTTGCAACATCCACTGGTAATCCCATTTCTGATAGCTTTCTAAAATCATTGAACTCTCTTTAAAATATAATCCTTCAGTATTAAATGCACAAATGCATATTTTAATTTTTCTCCATCTTCATTTGGTTTTTCGCTCAGATTGGCCAGTAGAACTCATATTTCACTGTGGCCTGGCATTATGATCCCTGGAGTACTAAGGCTCTAATCTCAGAATTTCATGGGTGATGACTCTACATATAATTGTTCTGGGATTTATAGCGTTAATCATTTGCTAACTATTATCTGTAAACCATTAAAGTTTATTTGTCATTATCAATATCAATGTATCCACAATTCTTGAAAGTTTGCATTGTCATTTCCTTGGTTCTTATTTTAACAATCTTGTATTATATGTTAATTATGTCATCATTGTGTATAAATATAAAAAAATTATTCTTCTTCATCAGCAGATTTTCCTCTTTCTGCTGATATACCAAGGGCAGAGTTTGCTTCAAACGTTTTTAGGGCATTTTCCTCATAATTGCATTTGACAACATATTTTCTCATAAATTCTTTTACAAAGAAGATGTCATAGTTTTAATATGCCAATACTATGGTGAGAGCTGATACCACCAGAAATCTGAACTGAAGAGGCAGTCGCTGTATGACCCACAGGATGTTGTAGTATCCAGTTTGATGTTTCCATATTCCTTACAATGTTACAAATCTAGAAAATTCTTTCGCTTCACCAACAAATTTATAACAATATTAGTTGCACTCCACTGTTAATTATCACCTTTGCTTTTACTTAAAAGACTATAATATCCACATAGATAGACTCAGAGTATTGTAAAAAGGCTACTGAGTGAATCATGACATTATTTGCTTTATCTATAGTATGAATCAATTGAGCGGATAAATCAAGGAAGGATTCCTTTTAGCGCTAATAGGGATAAAAATGTTCACATCATAAAATTTTGTCTTAAGCAATTCTTAATGCTTTCAGCAGGTCTGATATTTTCTGATAACTAATTAATATAAGACCAAGTGATCCTTTTCTGATTTTGGAGTTGATACTCTTTGACTTTGCTCTGGTAATTATGTTAATGTTTAAATTAACCACCTGATAGAGCAGATCAGGCGTGTCTTCATCTAAAATAGATCAGATTTATTCAAATCATCTTTAAATATGAGTTGGGAAAGGATTGATTGCAGTGTTAGATTGTTCCATATCTAGCCTGCTAGTTCTTTTGCCAAATCCTGCCCAGTTTTCTTCTCTCTAGACTGAACAAAATCTACATGTTTTTTAGGCTTCTTACACAACATTAAGTGGCAAAATTTCCAGGTGTTCCATCTTTTTGACAGCAGTTTTGGGTTTTATTCTCCCATTTTTTGTCCTTTGAGCTTGTTTTCCATTATTCTCATTTCTGGAATTCTTTATTAGACTCAGAAAACTTCACCATGTTTATTTTTTATTAAAACAGCTTTGAAGGTTCAATGAGGTGCTTTTGCGTTGCTCATAGCACCTTGAGATACACCTCATGTAGTTTAGACATTTGGTTTTAAGCACTAATACATTAGCGTAGTGCAAATATTTGTAGGGCTGAAGTGAAATATGCATTGCTATCTGTGAATTGAAATCTGACATAACGTTTGCACCTACCTAAGTTTGTGCTTTCTGGTAAATTCAGCCAATGAAAGCAGCTAATGTTTGTCCTTCTTAAATTGGATTCTCATAAACTCTTGTTTGCGACTAACCATCTGTTCAGGGCTACCAAACTTGGTTATGATTGCTTCTTTTGCATAGCTGTATGTCCAATTATCCTCATTGAGATGAGGCAGCACCAGATTTTGCAATCTTTGTCTAAGCAGTTCATAACTTTTACTGCTTTTTGTTGGTCGCATATATGTACATTGTCATTTCTAAATAGGCGAAATCACTTGAGCGTTATCCTGGTGTAAAATAGATAACTTTACATATCTTAAGATTCCTCTGTTGCTACTGTGTCGGAAAGTACATGCCTGGAAACCTGACTAATGATGGAAGTTTTAGGGAGATCTCCAAAATTGCAGTAAAAGCTCCAGGCATATATCTCTGGGGCTGTACTTTCTAAGCGGAACGTTTGTCTATTGTGTTGTTGGCTCCATATGCCTCTATCTGGGCACTATTATACTTATGGTTTTCAAGTTCTTGAAGTACTTAAAAATTTGCACTATATTCGCTTAATTCAATGGAAGCGTTCTCTGTTCATTTATTATCCCGTATTTTAAAGCAATAACTCTTTAATTACTCCAGTCTCCTTATGCTTCAAGGAGGTGGCTTTTCCATAAAGATCACTGTTGATCTTTGCTGTCAGGTAAACAGAAAGTTAGAATTAGACTGGCCTGCCAGCCTAGGTGCTGGAGCACCTGAATGGCAAACCAGAATGCCAAAGGCACTGCTGCTGGTACAAAGGATATGAAACTAGAAAGGAGTTTTGCCAATAACTGCCAGTGAGCCAGAATCTCATACAGGCACATAATAAAATACCAGATGAATATGGCTGTTAGCCCTGAGGGGTGTTTGAGTGTTGGCGGAGAAGGTGGTTTATTTTTCAACAAAAAAACTAAATTTTAGGGAAAGGTTTTTAATGAAAAATAAAGGAAGAAAAATCGACCAACAATTTTCTCAGTGTAATACAACTGATTAAATAGTGGTCAATTGATGAGGAAACAAGCTGGGATCAGGTCCCTCAAGTTTGGCCTAAACAGCGAAATATTTGGGAATGGGGGCAGATAAATCACTGGGAACTGACATTAAAAAATTTGGTGGTAGGCTGATTCACTGTCAGTTTATCCTTGAATGCCCAAACCTAGACTTGACTGCATTTCTGGCAGTTGGCATGATGGCATCTGGCCTGACGAGCAACAGGAATCCCCCAAGGCCACCCCATGTAGGGGCAGTCCCAATTGGTTGGGAACGGGTTTGGGATGCCCAACCTGCCCATGACTGGTCACTGGGCCATTTGTTTGGTCAAAAGCGTTGCATTATCCGTAACACCCAATTTTCTGGAAAGGAGCTTCAATATTGTCATTGGTGTCCAATGCTGCTACCTGCATGTCGGGGATCATCCTTGACAATTTTGGGAGGGGGTTAATTTTGATGATCATGGTGTTGGCCGAATTAAGAACCATCATGATTCTGGCCAATGAATCAATCTTCATTCCTTTTCAACTATGTGGATTCCAATCATTCAGCTCATTTCCACTCGTTTTCAGACTGATTGACTTCATTTTGGCAATCTTGGCACAAATTTCCCTGATTAGGCGTACAAGTTTGGGTGAGGTGAGTGTGGGCACTGGGGGAGGGATCTGAAGGGAGGGCTGTTATCCAGCACTTGTCTACCACATGGGTGGGGTCGCCCTGGGTGACGAGGAATACAGCCGCCCTCTTCAGAGCTTTTTACTCAAGAAAAAAAAGAGGGCCCAATTGACACACAGGGGAAATTCCCATGGACTTACATTACCCTTCCCTTTTTCCAAAGGAAGGGCACCACCGCTGGGAAACTGCATAAGGGCCACTTTTTTGTCCACCTTGGGTAGTTTGATCGCCATGACTGTTGCAACTTTTTTTGGGGGGACGGGGGGCGTTGGGGTGGGATTCATGAAGCGCTTCAACCAGTTCCATGCAGTTAGCGAAATTGTGAGCCTTAACCCAACCGTTCTCATAAGCTGGATACCCTTTCCAGGCCATGAGATACTGAACTGACAGCCAGTATTTGCGGGATGCTAAGATGCTTTCCACCTCAGCTTCTTCTGCATCCTCTATCACAATTGGTTCAGGTTTGGTGGGGATGATCCCCTTGAACGGGGATACCAGAGATATGTAGAAGATGGGGTGTTGTTTCCAATGAGCTGGAAATTTTAACTGAAAAGCACCATTGCCCAAGTCCTCCTCCTCCAGGTGGGGACCTGAACGCTTGCTTGCAAACTTCTGGGAAGGTATCAGCATCCGCATATGGCAAGTGTCTAACATAATGTGAGAGCCCACCGCAATATCATGACTAGGAAGCCATTTGCAATCTGCAAACCATTTATAATCATTGATAGCCTTTGTGAGGTGCTCCCGCACTAAGGACTGGGTAGACTGGATATTCTCAACATTATTTGCGGCAGCAGGAACCTCTGGGAATATACAGGTACTGACAAAAAAGAGGGATTATAACCTAACGTTGCTTTGTAGGGAGAAAACCCCGTCAAGGCGTGAGTACCGTTGTTATAGGCAAATTGGGCGAGAGGGAGGTCATTGACCCAAGTATCCTGGTTGGATGAAGTGTAACAATGCAAATACTGTTCCAAAATTTGGTCAAACCGCTCAGTTTTTCCGTCAGACTGGGGATGGTAAGCGGTGGAATGATGGGTAAATTTTTAGGATGGATAAAAGCTCACTCCAAAACTGCGCTGTAAATTTGGGTCTGCAGTCACTAATGATATCCTGTGGGAGGCCAAACATCGAGAACACATGGCATACAAAGAGCTGAGTGGTAACTTTTCTCTCTCATTGCAATCACTTTTGCAACTTATTCAATTCAAGTCTGAATCTAGTTTGATAATCTCAAAGAGGAGATTAGTCTGTGCCCATGTCAGGGAGCAGTTGGGCAGGTAAGGTAAGAGGCACAGGTGGTAGGCCCGCGACCTCCAACGTTTGAAAACGCCCCGGAGAAACTGGTGGATTAGACAAAAATAAAAAACTGGCGGTTACTATTTCCCCAGAAATCCTCACTTGGCAGGCGCGATGTAACCAGTACATCAACACGCCACACTCTCAACCACTCTCATCAGTGGAATACGGAGTTTAGGTGTTCCTGGATATCCAACAAACAGCCCTGTGGGAAAATTTTGTGGGGATGTGCACACTTTTTTCCTGACCGCGGTGTATGTTGCACCTCATTCCATGTCACGCGGTTGGCTGGATCTCAGTTTTGAAAACAAGGAGGCAGCAGACAAAGCTGCTGTGGTGCGCATAGTAATTGACCTCCCCAAAGGGCAACAGGTCATCAAAACCAAACACACCAGATGGACAAAATCCAACCAAATTTTCCTCACATTCGACTTTTTGCCCACTACAGTCAAGCGTGCCATTCTGGAGAAGCACCTGATAGAGGGTCTCACCATATATGGCAAAATACAATCCTTCGAGATGCAACGCTTTATGCTGATGCCACACCTGTGCACTGGCAAAGCCATTGCAGTTCTGACTCCAACCGAGGAGATTGCAAAGGACCTAACCCAGATCCCGCACTCCACTTATATTAATATCAAAGGGCATACCACCCAACCTTTCTGGGTAACCGTAGAAAGCACACCCCCCATCTGCACCCACTGTGATGCGTTTAGCCATAAGGCACATGCATGCCCCACCAAGGAGGGCATCACATTCCAAGAGCACCCCTCAGCGGCCATGGCCAGTGGGGAGGCTCACTATGAACCAACCACTAACACCAAAGAGGCTTTCCCATGGGGAGCACAAGGCTGCTACCTACTAGTAAAGACTGTATCCCCTCAAGAGCGAAAAAAGGCCAAACAGGCCCACAGGGCCGCGGCCAAGGAAGCAGGTAAAGTCGCCTCTGCTATCCCACACTCCCAACGCCAGGAGGACATCAAAACCTTCATGGCGGAAGCAACTTAGAATCCCTCAACCAATCAGATTGGGAGGCCCAAGCCAATTGGGCCACCCAATCTGAGGATCTGATGGTGACTCAATCTCACCGGACCTTTGCAACCAAGCCCTGATTGAAACTGACTTGGTCTCCAACCTAACTGAAAAAAAATTTTGACCCAAACATTGGTGCACCAAACTCATCTGCACCACAAAAAATTTGGTCAACAATGGGGAAACAAAAAGCGAAGGCAACAGCCAACGTGAACCTGTCTGCTAAAATTAATAAAACTACCAATAGCATTGCTGCAAACACCCGCGCCGCTGTGAAGGTCTGTGGGGATCAGAGTAGGCTGGTGGGCCCAGGTGCCCACCCCCTCGCACCTAAGGTGCGATGGGGGAAGCCTTCAATTTAGGGATGTTGAATATCACTGGACTCAAGGCCTCGCCATCCCAGGCTAGGAAACTGAGTTTTTTACAAAAAAATTTACCCGAGGACATCCTGGCCATCCAGGAGTCCCAATAACCACAATGTTCTGAGGACACTTGGAAAACCATGCTCCTCCCTTCCCTATCCTTCTGGTCTGAGCACTGTGGGGTGCTTCTTCAGAAAAACAATTTTTTTAAATTTTTATCATCTGAATCCTTCCTTGATGGCCATGTCCTCATTGTTACATTTTTGTAAGCTGATGTGGCGCATGCTATTGTCAACATTTATGCCCTGACCTGTGCATGAGAGCGTCTGGAATTTTTCTTATTGGTCAAATCCCTTTTGCTACCCCCTGATCCTTTTGTAGTTGGCGACATGAACTGTTGGCTAAACACACCCACAGACCGTTGGCCTTCCTCATCCCACACCCCCAGAGTCACATAGAACTTCGCATTCTAAAGGCCACCCTAGGGTTACTAGATGCACTGCCACGGAAAGTTCCACTGCTCAAGAACATGATGCGCCCCCATGTCCACAATGGCCAATTAAGGTCCATGACCCGCATCGACCTTATCCTCACACTGGCAAAATTTCAAACTCATATTTCCCACTTCCACACATCAAAATTGATTTCTCCGACTACTGGCTGGTCTCAATAACCTACCACTTACCCGTCACAGTGGCTAGAGCTCCGCATTGGTGCAAACTCCGCCCACCCAAAATTGCGTCGCCAGGATTTTCCACTTGGGTGGAATCAGCGACTTCAGCAAAAGAGTTTATTACACCGTTTTCCGCGGATCCTATTTCCATATGGTCAGCCTTCAAAAAGGATACCATCTGCCATGCTCGCCACCTCTCCTCCTGACGCTCAAGAGCTACATTGGCCATCATCTCGCGCGCTCTGGCAGAGTTGGCACACCTGGAGTCCAACATCCCAGCCACAGGCTACAGCCCTGCTTGGGGCCAGAAGTGGGCAGAAGCAGCCGCCCACCTCAACGCACTTGAAAGGCAACACAAACATCTGGTTTGTGTTCAGTACAGGGCCAAACACATTACAGAGGGTGGCATGTGCACCGCATATTTTTCTAAAAAAGTCTTCACACTGCGCCAGAGCATGGCCTGCACATAAGTGCAGAGATCGGATGATTCCATCACAGATATACCAGCTGAAGTGACAATCAAAATACAAAAGTATTACTCCAAGTTGTACTGATCTGATCCAATTCAGCCGGCCAAAATGGCGAAATTTCTTGATAGCACTCACATCTGCACCATTTCCTGATACCCAGAATTAATGATTTTGATTTCTCCAAACAAACTCTGGTCTGCCATCCGTGGTGCACCAAATTGGAAATGCCCAGGCCCTGATGGCATTCCATATGAGTTCTATAAGAAGTACTTCAAATATCTATCCCCACTGCTGCTAGCCTCCCTTAACCAGAGCCTTCTGGATATGAGCCTTCTACCAGGAGGGCAAGAGGCCTTCACCATCACACTCTTCAAGAAAGGGGATAAACTAGACCTAACCAACTGGCTCCCCATTTCTTTAACTAACATGGATACAAAAATTTTAACTAAAATCATGGCTAACCGTTTAGGGATTGTAGCGTCTGCCACCATCTCCCCAAACAATTTGGTTTCATACCCAGAAGATCGATTTGGGACAACGTGCACTCTGTGGCTAATTCATGCCAATCCACGGCCTCTGGGGCACTTGTATTCTTGGATCAACAGAAGATCTATGATAGAGTAAACTGGGAATACCTCAGGGCCTACCTCCACCAATTCTGCTTGCCCCCTCGCTTCATCAATTGGGTAATGCTGCTTATGGAATCTGCAACGATGGCAGTGCGTGGCCCTGGCTTCCTCACGGAAGTAGTCCGCCCTCAAAGGGGCCTACGCCAAGGGGATCCCCTTAGCCCACTCTTATATAACTTCAGCCTTGACCCACTACTTTGGAACGTGAATGCCCGCCCCACTGGGGTCCATGCACCAGGCCAAGCCCCAGTCAAGATGATGGCGTTTGCAGATGCTTGTGTGGTTGAGGTGTCTAATAATCAAGATGCACGCGCGCTTGAAGCTCTCATCCAGGAGTATTCCCGGATATTTAATGCTGCACTGAATGCTTCCAAAACCAAAATCATCCTCCTTGGTCGGTATCAAACCTGCTGGGCCCCTGCAACCAGTGCCCAGCCCAGCCCATCTGCTCGCACACGTGCTCGCCTTCCCTGCTCACCCCACACTGCCCCACTGGTGCTCCCCTTCATGCCACGCCCTACCATAGGGCCTGTCCGCCATCTGGGCGTGTGGGTGGAGGCAGGCGGGTATGCCTCAGCAGTTTTGGAAAGTCATATTCTAGACAATGTGATGAAGCGCATCGCCTCCCTCAGAGCCCACCCTACTTCCCTTACTGGCAGGGTTGTTTTAGCCAACTCTATGCTCCTCTCCAAAGTCTGGTTTGGAGCCCACGCCATCGCCTTCTCCCCAGGTTTTTTTTTTTAATCTATGTATGCCCTTCTACAAGGGTGGCTATGGTCATGCCGCCCACCACCAGTGCGGCTTGAGGTCATGTTTGGCCCTCGTCATCATGGTGGCATGGGCCTGCTCGACCTTAAAGCCCATGCTGCCAAGATCCTGGACACCTGGATTGCAGCCGTCACCGCCCCTATGCTCCCCTCCCAACATTGGTCCTGCGCGGCCCGCTCCAACTTCTCCCGCGCCCTGGGCCTTAACAATCCATTGCACCCTCACTCCTTGATGAAATATCTGGCTTCCCACTCATTGGCCACAGGTCCTCACGGTACTAAAACACACTACAAATGAATCCTCCTCTCCATGCGGAGCGCTGAGTGTAGAATCCGTATTAATGGACACAGATCCCAGAGAGGCCGCCTCTCTCCTCGGTTCACACAGGAGGTACAAGGGTTACCCATTCAAGATGGATTGATCCCCACAATGCCCCATGTCATATCCAGGGTGGACTACCTAGACATGATGGACATCCCTTATTACCTTGAGACCCAGAAGACTATTTGGAAATATGTACACCACCCTCTGTTGCAGCCTTGAATCCGTTCCCATGTGTGGCGCTTCCTGAGGCGGGTGTAACATATGGCTGAGCGCTCTAACGCTTTACACTCATCCTGCGTCGTGTGTGGCCAGTATGGAACGTTGTTCCACTGCCTGGAGAAGTGCCCTACCTCTAAAGTGATATGGCGCGAAGTTCAACGTCTGCTTGGCTAGGAACAAACACATCCCTTCAGTCTGTCAAGAGATATGTTTGCTATATCCATGGTATCCCCTCTTCTCCCTCCCTCTGTGCTCTGGTGGTCACAATCGCCATGTGGACTATCCACACGATTGTCTTGATGCCATCGCAGGCTCCACCCCCACCCTCCCAGAAGCTGTCCACAGATTCTGGTCCCATTTGGTGGACCACTTCCAGGCGTGGATGTTTAGGTACCTCCCTCTGCGTTGCCATCAGCTGGTCTCCTCCTGGTTCCCAGCTTGGTTCATCAAATCGGACCCTTTCCTCCACACGTGTTCAATTGAGGTTATGGCCCCTTTACACGTTCCCTCCTCCTCCCTATAGTGGCGTTCCCGCTGGCAACAAGAGATAGCATCGCTTCTCTGGGGTGCCTTCCCTGTTACTAAGTTTCGTTTTCTTTCATGTCTACATTCAGAAGTGCCCATCCCCTGGTTGGCCTTTTCCGCAATAAATATAAAATTCAAAGAGCTGAGTGGTCTCTTTGGATGTGATCACTAAAGTATAAGGAATAAACAGGGAAAATTTGGTGAAGCGAATGACCACCACCATCACTGCCATAAACCCATTAGGAAAGGGGAGTTCAACAATAAAATCCACGGACATTAATGTCCATGGACCCTCCGCCTGTTGTAATGGGTGTAGGAGACCCTTCCTTCATGAGAGGTCTGACTTTGCCCAAGCACAGGTAACGCAATCTGTGATCCAAGCTGGAACTTCCTTAGCTTAGCCTGCCCAGTTATAGGTTCGCTTTATTAATTTGATGCATTTTTTGTTGCCCAGATGGCTGATCATTGGAGGGTTGTGATGCGCATGAAATACCTCAGCTCAGAAAAGAGGAAGAGCCCAAATTCATGACCTAAAATATATGAGTCTCTCCACCAATGAGTACAGAAATTGTTTATCATTTTGAAGGGCAATTGCTCAAATAACTCCACCCTTTGGTGCAGGTCATTTGTCTGGCTAAGACCTAAGCCACAAGCGGGGCATCATAAGCAATGGCGGTGGAAGAGACGATAGGGGGAACAATTGACAAAATTTGAGCTTCAGGAATCATAGTAATGAAGTCTGCTTCTTCCAAATCCGTGGGACAGTATGCAGGGTTGCAGATGAGAAAATTGGGAAGTAAGTTAAGCGCACCTTTTATGAATTTGTATTTGCAATTAAAACTGCACAAGTCCTGATGGGTTCAGGCTTGTCAATGCGCCCATTTTTGAGGTTTACGGAAATACAAGAGAGCTTGGTGATCCATGCAAACAGTTAACTCATGCTGGGCACCCTGCAACAGGTACCACCAATGAGTCAATGCCCATGATATGGCTGCTAACTCTTTATTGTAGATGGCTCAGGATTGCCCAGTTGATGTAAATTTTCAGGAAAAATATGTGACCAGATGTTCCAAGCCCTCATGCTCTTGGAGCAGCACTGCCCTCACTGCCACCAAGGAGCCATTTCATGTGATGATATATGGCTTAGCAGGATCCGCGTGTTTCAGGATGGGAGGGGATAAAAACACTTCCTTGATCAACTCAAATGCCTGCTGGGATTTGGGCATCCAAAAAACTGTATATTCTTGCTGGTGAGGGGGTGGAGCAGGGCCGCCAATTGGGAAAGAGTCAGGGAAAATTTCTTTAGGAAAATAATGTTTCCCAAGAAACTCCATAATTGTTTCTGAGTTGTCAGGGTAGGCCATTCCCGGATGGCATCCAACTTATAAGGGGGAATTGCTTAACCATCCTTAAGGACAAGGTTCCCCTAGAAAGGTAGCTTCATCTTTATAGAACTCATATTTGGAAGGCTTGACGAACAAGCTCGCCTTGTTCAAGGCAGCCATGACCGCTTCCAAGTCAATAGCATGCTGTTTGTGAGTTGGGGAGTGAACCAGATTGTCATCAATATATGCAACTGCACAAATGAACTGGAGTTTGCCCAGTACATTGTCAATCATTTGTTGAAACATAGTGGGGAGTTCTTCGGGCCAAAGGGCATCACACAAAATTGGAAAATGCCTCCCACCATCTGGATCTCTGTTAGCCATTCTTGCCCTTCCATTATCTGAATCTAGTTGAAGCATTGACAAGATCCAATTTAGAGAACACATGGGATTTGGTGATTGCTTGACTGATCATCTGCTCCAGGGGCAGGGGGTAGGGATCATGAGCTGTAACTTTGTTTAAGTGGCCATAATCCACACAGGGGCGGAGGGAACCATCAGCTTTTTTTGAAAAAGATGATGTGGGACGCGACTGGCGATTTCTCTTTAAACAACCACCCTTTTTTAAGCATATCATCTAACCAAGTGTTGAGCGCAACCTTCTCCTCCACTGTGTGGGGATACAACGGGCAGTTGATATTCAACAACTGTACCATCATACAGAATCCACAGTCAAATTTGGTGTGAAAGGGAAGACGGTCTACCTTCTCAGAATTGAAAATAATATGGTAGCACATCAAGTTTTTTGGAAAATTGGATGGAAGTCCAGAAGGGGAGACTAGGGAAGTTATGGAGCTATGACCTTGGGCTTTCTGAGAGTATTAACTGAAGGAAATTCTCCCTCAGTTTAATCATTGGCAAAAGACAACATACTTGACTCTAGATGAAATTTATCTTGTTGCCAGTGCCACCATCCAACTCTCAAGATAACTGGAAACACCAAGTTTGACATTGCTGAGAACTGATTGCAGAAGCTGAACTGGTGTATTGAGAATGTAACTGGTCGGCGAACTAGGTAAGAGGTTTAGGAGGCTGATGACGCAACCATCACCAAAGGGCCTGCATTTAGGTCAAGTTTCAGTTGTTAAGCCAGTTTAACACTCATAAAATTGCCCATGGCTCTGGTATCCACCAAGGCCTCAAAGTAGATGTGGTGGGACCCAACACTAATCTTCATGGGTAGTAAGAAGTAAGCAAAATTCTCTTTATTGATAGTTGTGGTTGAATCCAGTGATATAAAAGAGATGGTAGTGGAGTCAGGGAAACCTCTAGGTTCATAGGGGGAGTAAGCTCATTGCAAGTCAGATTGGCAGATCCTACTGACATGGGCACAATAGCTGCGGCAACTATGGGGTGTGGATTTGACATTTTGAGTGGAACTAGGCTATTATGGACAGGGAAAATTTTCTTCTCAACCTGGTTCATCTGAAAAGAAGGGGCCATTGCTACGCCAATATCAACGAGAAAGGAAGAAATGGTTAGGAATAATGGTTGGTTGATTATGTTAGGCAAACAGCAAGTTAGAATTAGACTGACATGCCAGCCTAGGTACCAAAGCACCCAAACTGCAAACTGGAATGCCAAAGGCACTGCTGCTGGTACAACAGATATGAAACTAGAAAGGAGATTTTGCCAATAACTGCCGTTGAGCCAGAATCTCATACAGGCACATAATAAAATACCAGATGAATCAGCCATTAATCCTGAGGGGTGTGTGAGTGTCAGTGGAGAAGGCGATTTATTTTTCAACATAAAAAACTAAATTTTTGGGAAAGAGTTTTAATGGAAAATAAAAGAAAAATTGACCAACAGTTTTTCAGTGCGATGCAACTGATTATTAGTGGTTGATTGATGAGGAAACAAGCCGGGATTGGGTCCCTCAAGTTAACCTAACTGGCAAAATATTTGGGAATGGGGGCAGATAACTCACTGGGAACTGACATCAAAAAATTTGGTGGCAGGTTAAGTCATTGTCTGTTTGACCTCAAACGCCTGAACCAAGACTTAACTGCATTTCTGGCAGTTGGTGTGATGGTGTCTGGCCTGACAAGCAATGGGAATCCCCCAAGTCCACCCCACGTAGAGGCAGTCCCAATTGGTTGGGAACAGGTTCAATATGCCCAACCTGCCTGTGCCTGGTTTCTGGGCCATTTGTTCAGTCAAAAGCGTTGTGTTGGCCACAATGCCCAATTTGCCAGAAGGGAGCTTTGAACTATCATTGATGGTGTCCGATGCTACTACCTGCACATCAGGGATTATCCCTAATGATTTTGGGAGGGGTTAATTTTGATGATTGTGGTGTCAGCTGAATCAAAACTGTTGGCGATTATGGCCAATGAATCAATCTTTGTTCCTTTTTCAACTATGTGGATTTAAATTATTTAGATCATTTCCTCTCGTTTTCAGACTGATTGACTTCATTTTGGCAATCTTGGCACAAATTTCCCTGATCAGGTGTACAAGTTTGGGTGAGGTGAGTGTGGGCACTGGGGGAGGGATCTGAAGAGGGAGGGCTGTTATCCAGCTCTCATCTACCACGTGGGCGAGGTCGCCCTTGGTGATGAGGGATACAGCCACCCTCTTTGAAGCCTTTTTACTCAGAAATGGGAAGAGGGCCCAATCGACACACAGGGGACGTTCCCCTGGACTTACATTTGTAGATTGATCTATATTCTTACTTGGCTTTAGTTAATTATTCATCCAAAATAGTTAGATCAGACTGTGACGCTAAGTTCAGCATATTCTTATTCACCATCTCTAATTCTGTCCACAACTTCTGAATTTTTTTCTTGTATGCCATTCCGCTGATATTTTATGATGTAAGCTTTGGCCTGATAAACTCAATTACCCCTGTAATAAGTACTAGAGGTTTCTTTCTTGTTTTTAATGCAAATGTTTTAGTTTTGCGCTGAATATATTGTTGATTAATAGAATAAATAGACAGGTTGATAATAAATGAACGCTATCATCCTAGCTGGGCTCTTTACAACCAATATGCTTATGTCAGGTGCTGAAGCTCTTCCTTCTAATAACTTGAAGTTACTTAAAATTATTCCAGACAAGGGAAAATCTATCCCTTCAACTATTCCTCTAGAATTGGCAACTTCTGGACACAAGGGAATCAATACTTCACTAGAGTTCTTGAGTACTTAAGTACTACCTGGACAAGGGAAAACCTATCTATTCTACTATAATCTCAAAGGTTATTAAAAGACAATCAAATAAGAGAAAACTATCGCATACTCTATTTACAAGAACACAATACAAAATTTTATAGCTATCAAAATGTATTTCAACAGGAACAATAATATACTGCTTTATTGAATAAAATTTAAGGGAGAGATATATGAAATTCAGGACCCAACTCTTATGTTAGCGCCCCAGTAGGAATGGCATCCATTGCCAATGAGTTTAGCACTTAAGAGACATCCAAAATAATGATTATTTCATACACTTAGTCAGATTCTGCTTTCAGCTAGCCATGACCCCTCCTGGGAATACTTAAAGAACGTGTATAACACATTTATCCAACCCAAGCGGATTATTCTTATTAAGCTAGCAACCTGCTTAGGTAATGGGACCTTTTATCAGTTAATAGCAGGTCACGTTGCCTTTTAGGCTAACCTGCAAGTTGCTGCAAACAAAAGTGTAATCAATGCTCAGCAACTGCCAATAAATTTTATTAACTGGAAATACACCTTAATCCACACATACATAATAATTTAATTATTCATCGCTAAACTAATAATCAAACCACTTGTGAACACTGTCTGGAAATCCTCCCCCGATGGAACATCAGTAATCTGGTGGAACAAAATCTGGTAATTTAGTTAACATTCTATAAGGAGATAAAACCAACAATAGTTACTAAATTAATGATGACTCTCACATCCAGTATAAGTTTTTATAATAAATTGTCCCTAGGAATAAAGTTGATGCTACTTATAATCTATCAAACTGGATGATTGGCCATTCTAAAATCCCAACAAATGTTTTCCTAGATGCCTGAACCATGGGGAATTCCATTATGTGTGATGGTTGCAACTTTAATTTTCAATTTTTAATAACAATAATTTTTTAATTTAAAAAAACTTATTTAGGTTTAGTTTAGTTTTGAGCTAGCTCTTAAGGATGGAATTAAAGGGGCTTCTACGCCTAAACTATTTAATTAATTTAGCTCTGAGGGTCACTTTATAACTTTGAGGAAGAAATGTTCAAATCTCAGATTGAAGTTCTAAAGGATGCACAACTGCTGTGCTACCTCAAAATAAACGTACCTCTTTGCTTAAATATATTAATTTATGTTGATTTAAATGTGTAAAGTATTAAATTTATGTATTAGTGTAGTTAATGAGTGACCTCCTTTTGATGCCATGGTTTACTGAATAGTATGTAAATTACTCTAGAGACCCCAAATGTGAACGTATTGGATTGGCCCCTGTACCTCAGCTAAGTGAGACAGCAGTTAGCAGAGAAATGCTGAGGTTTCCAAGTCACATTTGGATAAGGAATAATTTTTTTATATTAAAACTTACCTAGATAACCATTAAATTGATAAATTTTTCTTTTGGACATTTGTTTTATCTACTGATATAACGTTTATAAAAGTTGGGGTTTTTAATTGTTACACCGTTGGCTGGTTGACATCCTCAAGTTACTTGCTTAATCTTGATTATCATCATCCCTAGGGGTTTTTGGGACATAGACAAAGCTTTATTTGTCATTGTACTGGTTTGCTTACATAGAGAAGGAATCAATACTAACCCTTAAAATAGACTCTGCAACACTAATTATAACAAAACTGATTTTAGTCATAATATAAAATGTACAATTTTCTTTAGCTAAGATCATAATCTTATACCCTTTTATTAACATGACACTCATGTTTAATTAAAGGTAATCATGTCAATTATATTTTTATCTTTGTAGCTCTGTTTTTATATTTTTCTTCTTTTAACCCTTCCTTTAGCGAAAGAAATTAGATCTTAATTGATTTACAAATTTTATAATTGTGCTTAGATATTTATAATCTCTTCTTTTAAATAGAACTAAAGCTAACAGTTTAATCTATTCTATTTTTTGGGGTAGGCTGACCTGAGGACCTTACTGCAACAATTAATGTGGAAATCAAATTGCTGGGAAAGGAGTTTAAATGTTGTTAAAACTCTGCATGCAGCATTCTGATAGGCCAGGAACCCCACGGGCCACCTTGCTATTTGCTATCTCAGTTTGAGGCATTAGTGCACAACTCCAACACAGTTATAATTGTCCCCTACCCAAAGTGCATATACCAGGATCAAACTTGGGAGACAGTGGCCATTGAGTCTATACTCTACCAACGGAGCTCCCTCCCTTACCAGTTATAATCTAAAAATCTATAATTCTATAGTTAAGGCCCTCAGGACATACTATTTTCCTAACTTGTTACTTATGTTTAATGAAGGTAATCATGCCATTTATAGGTATATCTTCATAGTTCTGTTTTCATTGTAATCCTTTTTAAACATTCTTTTAAATCACTATGGTTAATATTAATTAGTTTATAATTCTTATAGGCACACTTAGATGTTTATAATCCCCTCTTTTGAACATAACTAAAGCTAAAAGTTATAATCTAAAAATCTATAATTTTTTAGTTAAGACCCTCATGCCCATACCTTTTATCTAACCTTTCATTTATGATTAACATATATACTTTTTACTAGTTATAAAAATAAAAGCTATAGCTTCAATGTCTATAAACTCCTTTTAACCCTGAGAAAAAATTAACTTGTAGATAATATAAGAACCCTTTTGTCCTTACATAAATGTTTGATACCCATGACCTCTTTTTCTAGGTTCTTACAAAAAAACTTTATCTTCAGTTATAAAACCAATTCATAATAATTATTAAGGGACTTATGTCTACCCCCTTTATCTATCACTTATGATTTAGCATAAATATCTTCAATGTTTGTTCATACTGAAAAGTTATAATTTTTTATAACTTTTAAAATCCTTTTATAACCCTTACCAAAAGTGTCTATAGATATTATCTAAAACATATATATATAGTTTATAATCAAGTCTCTAATGCCTATATACCTCTTTTATAATTTTTAACTAATACTGTCTAAGTGTTCTTAGAGATATAAATTTTATAGTTAAAATAGATATGATACCAATTTTTTGTAAACTTTAGTTGATGTCATTTAAGAAAATGTGTACTTTATCACCTGTTCTTTGCTATGGTACAGTCCAAGGTTTATATATTATCAAAAAAATAACAAATTATGTTTAGCTTTTATATTGGTAAATAGCCATTGATACTTAGAAAGTGATTGAACCTACTATCATTAAATAACTGCCAACTTGTATAGCTGAAATGGAGTAATATCACCCATGCTTTTAAAGTAGTTTTAATAAAGTTATTTAGTAAATACTAGTTAATTTAGTTTAACTTTTATATTGTTAGATAGCTATTAGTTTTGGAAGTAATTTAACCTATAAAATTAATTAAATAACTACCAACTACTTAATTTAAACATTGAAACTATCAAACAAAACAAAGCACTAACCACTTGGCAAAATTAATAAACCTATCAAATCATCTAAAAACTCATAAATTTAGCTAAAACTATTAAACCTATTGAATTAACCAACAACCAACCTTTAGGTTTAATTAATGAAATTATCAAATCAACCAAAATCTATTAACTACTAAGCCAAAACTAATTAAACTTATAAAATTAAATTAATTAAACCATCAATCACTTAGCTGAACCATTGAGCTAGTTAAATTGACCATTTGTCCACCAACTGCTTAACAAAGCTACTGAACTTATCAATTTGACCAAATACCCAATAACCTCTTTGCTAATTCTGTAGAACCTATTAAGCTAATTGAATAACACCAAACTAAACAGTCAAAATGAAAATGATATACAGATTGCTATTAGAACTTTAAATATTGTTTTTATATTTCCATATATAACTTTTACATATCTTATTATAATTAAATAAGTAATTGTTACCTTATGATGGTTCCCAAAATTCATAAAGTATTTATGGTAAGTTTTTATATTGGTTCATTTTTTGGAGGAATTATGGTACAAGCATACTTATATATAACTAGCAAAGTTACCTGGCATTGCTCAGTTTTATTTATTATCAGCCTACTTGAGCTAATTAATTTAGGTTCTATATTATAGATAACACAAAATTGCTTACTCATTACCATTGAACATATTAAAATGTTTTATTGCCAACCGCTTACCCAATACATTTGAACTTATCAAATCAACCAAAAACCGCTAATCACTTAGCCAAACCCAAATGAATTTAACAAATTACTCTAATATCATCAAACTATTTGACAAAGCTAAAGAACCTATTGGATTAACTAAAACTCATCAATTACTTGGCTAAAACCAATTAAAATTATTTGAGGTGGGTTAACCTTGAGACAAATATACACACTGAGAATTTTTCTATCCAGTACAGGTTTCAAACTTGTATTGAACAAAACTGCACTAGGGAGGAAGCAGGAATTACCCTGCCAGGCCAACCACCCTTTGACTAAAACCAATTAAATTAAGAAACAACCAAATTTTACCAAAATATCAGCCAAATAAAAATAAGCTTTATCAAACCAATTAAAATTCACCACCCCTTGGTTAAATCCAATTTAAATATTTACTCAATAATTTATTACCAACCACTTACCTAAAACAACTGAATCTATCAAATTGACCAAAAAGCACCAACCACTCAGCCAATTAAAATTAGACCTATTGGACTAATCAAATTCCACCAAACTGTTAACCAAAACATCTATATATTTAAAAACCATCATGTATATATATAACATATTATCTTTTAAGCTATTGAACAAAATTTACCCTAACTTGACATAGACACTTTATAAATTAGGGTAAATAACTTAAGCAGGTATTTTAAAGTCATGATAATAAAAATAATAAATAAAGCAGTTTTTTAAATTAATGGAAGATAAATAGTTAAACTAACATATCCTTTTGGGTAGGGGATGATTATGACTGTGTTGGTATTGCACATCAATGCCCCAAACTGAGATAGAAAATATCAATTTGGTCCATGGAGTCATTGGTCTATCTTACACAGTGCATGGAGGTTTTCCAGGTTTATCCTCCTCGCTTGCTTCTTCAGCTCTAAATTGGTGCTTTATTGTCCCCAGGTTGGCCCATCAATAATAATAAAATATTTTTGATAAAAAAAGAACCTCATTTAAAAAGGCTGAAAAAAGTATAAAATAATTAAGAAATTATGCCTCCTCAATAAAACCCTTTTTTTAGTTAATGTTATCTTCTAACCTGACTTAAGAATTTTGCTCACAAATACAAATTATATATTATGTCTGGATTGGGTCCAAGTGTAAACTATAAGCAACTTAGAATATATAGTACTGAGTATGTAGATTATATATACCTATTATATTTAGTTAAAATATGGTGCTGACTTCAAAAAGTGTTCTATTGAGGAGACATAATTTCTCAAGTATTTCATACTTTTTAGAGCTTTTTTTAAAGAAGTACTTTCTTCCCAAAAAAAATTTGAGAAGGTTCTTTTTTTCCTTAAAAAAACTTTACCCCCAGTTCTTTTTACCTCAAAAAATTTAGTGCATTTTTAAAAGTGGCTCTTTTTTCTACTTTTATTAAATATTTTATCTCTATATAATATTGTTGACCCCTTAATATTTTTCTATAAAATTAAAACTCATTGTATATATATTATAAATAGTATCTTTTTTTAGTACTAGATGTTATAAATAGTATCTTATAAACAAATATACTAAGAATTCATTTTACTTTATTTAGTTGATTTTATTGGTCAGATTATATTAATTTACTTATTGCCATCTACAGTAATTAATTTTATTAGATTTAGTTGCTTTTCTTAGTCAATCTATGTTAACTTTATTGATTGCTATCTAAAATATTCATTTTATCAAATTTGGATGAGGTTATTGGTCAAATTATGCAAAAAAATAGCCATCTATAATGATTTAAGTTCATCCCACTAAGATCTCATACTGCCTAAATTTGAACATACCCCCCAGCCAATGGACATACATCATAAGTGATTGCACTAGGATTCAAACAACCAACAATTTAAAATCTAAGTTTAGAGCCAAAAGCTGAGCTGATAATGCTAGAGGAGGTATATATAAAAAGTGCTTCAGCTATCACTTCACAGATGCTGTAATTAAGTTTATCTAAAGTTGTGTTAGTCCCACAAGTAACTATTGCTTCCAAGCCCATTTTGATATACTTACTAAATCAATGGGCAGATACTTGACCAATACTTACAAAAGTAAAATGGGACCTAAGTTGGAGCATCCTCTATTTTTGAAGAAAATGATCATCTAAATTGGTCCAATATATTCAGAGTTATGCACTAACACAGAGGTCCCAACCCTCAGGCCACAGACCGGTACTAGTCTGTGGGCCATTTGGTACCAGGCTGAAGAGAAAGAATAATTAACTTACAACATTTCTGTTTTTATTATCTGAGTCTGAACGATGTTTTATTTTTTAAAAATGACCAGATTTACACTGTTACATCCATCTATGACTCTTTCTTGACACTTTTCTCAGTCACATGATATGTTGCCACTAAAAATATACTTGTCATGGTTTAATGACATCATAGTGGGGCTCAACCCTAAAGATAAGGCTGGGCGACAGGAGGCCCAGAAGGTGAAGCTTCAGGCCCTCCCTGACCTCAGGCACACACTAGACAACGCTGGGTACAAGCCAAGTATGCCTAGTTTTGTACTAGTGAGGTGCCTAACGCCCAGTCCCTTATGTCAGCCCAGGTGTTAAAATGGATAATTTACACAATTAACACAGATGGTTCAATTTTGTTAATTGAGGAACATGGTTTCAAAACCCATTCTGTTTATGAAATCATGTGTTCAGGTTGGATCCAATTTCAATCAATTACTCAAGTGAAGTTGGATTCAGTGTTTTCTACCAATTTGGATGGTAGTGTTTACCTATTGGTGGATTGGTGCTTGGGACCACTTCAGAAGACTCTGAATTTCCCTGATGAAGTTAATTATGTTTTCTGCGACCAACATTCCCTGTTGTTTGACTTCCCAATAACATTTCCCATTAATCCATTTTTCTTATGTTATCTCTAGCAAACCTGTGTGAAGACCTCTTCAAGGAGGTCTCACGCTATGTTCACCACCTTATTCTAAATAGAATTAAATTTTCAACTCATGCACCATTAGGTCTCCCAGGTTCCCTCCAACCTGGGACGTTTACCCCTTTCCACTTTGTACACCGCATTGTTTGTGGTCAGTTGGTTGCTATCATGATCTCACTTTTTCCCTTAAGTTATTATTGCTCCAGCACCCTCTGCTGGGTTCTAGTAACTTTGGTACTAATATAAAGTTTTCATGTGTTGGCTCTGTGCAACATGCACTACCACAATGGGAACATGAGAGTTATAGACACTTTCTTTACACTAGTTGACCAACCCCTCAATTCTATGTGCACAAACATTTTTGTGTGGAACTTTTCCAAGGTGGAAATGGTGGGCACTGGCTGTGGGCTTTGGCTGTGGTCTGCCGCACCGTTGTTTCCTATTTTTCCCAAAGGTTTTAACAACTCAGCATTATTATGGTTGCCTCCAACTGGAAAGTACCCATCCTTTGTGCTCGTACCTGGTGGATACAGACGCTTCAAGGTCTGAAAGTCATGATTCCCCAACTTTCTGCCAAAATTGTCAATTTCAATTTTAATAAATGGGTTTTATTTTGATAGCGCATTCAGATGATGCTGGCAGAATTGGTGCAGATGGCCCTGGTGGTGTTGGCCTTGGATAACGTCGTGCATTCCATTGCTGTTATGGGAATAGGGTCATTCACATCTAAAAATGCGTTTTATAACGAAAACACTATGTATACCTCTGAACCATATCTGCTCTCTCATGGCTCAGAGAAGAAAACTATTCTTGTGTACCAAATCACCCCAGAAGATCCCCATTTGACCTCTTCCATGATTTTCAGCACTCAGGAAGTTGAAAAGGAGCTGCGCCTACAATATAAAAATGTTTATGCCCCTGCTGAAGATATGGTGGGATATGTGACCTTAGTAGTAAGAGTGGCCAAGTATCCCTCTCCATTCTTCAATTCAAAATCACACCAGGGTGATATGTTACTGCCAAATGAAGAGTTTAGTGGTAATTTACTTGCATTTTTGGCTTTAGTAAAAGACCATTCCTGGTATTTTCTACTGACTGCTATCCTTTCCTCCCCTTTAGGGAAACTCAGCACCATTATTCTTGTGGATACTGGCGCCGCTGAAAACTTTATGGACTGGAGCCTAGCCGACTATCTTGGGCTGAGTTACTTGCCAGGTGGTATGGTTACTGGAGGGGCGTCCCAAGGTATTTCCACCCTGAAGATTATGGTTACAGTGGACTATCAAGTTGGCATTTATCATTTGTCAGATCACTTCCAAGCTATCAAAAACCTCTTGTACCCTATCATTTTGGGTATGGAGTGGTGGAGGAAGTTTGACGTTAGAACCAAAAAGAAAGAGAAGACCCTATCCCTAACAGTAAAGAATGGTCACACTAGTTGTTCCTTTGTCTGTGGCTGACGCTCAGGGTGACTTGCCCCAATGGCCCCACCTTCACACCCTTAGCCTTGCCTCTATGCTGAAGAACACTGTGGTGGTTCCCCTGCCTTTTTGTTTGGAGGTTTTGGAATCTTCCTTTGATGCAGCTTCAGCTGATGCACTACCAGATTATTCCAAGTATTACTGTGACTTCAAACTCACTGTGGATCTTTTGCATATTTCTTCTCCCATTTACCCTTGACCATCTGGGAAGAAGAGGCGTTAGATGTGTGGGTGAAGGAGCAGTTAGCCAAAGGCGCAATATTTCAGCGGACCTCCTCTGTGTGCTCTCCTCTTCTCTTTGTTGAGAAGGATGATGGTACTCTACGCCCATGTATAGACTATGGAAACCTCAACAACGTTACTTTACCAGACCTCCATCCCATCCCTTTGGATTCACAGATTACACGCTATGTGGAGAAGGCGAAGGTCTTCTCCAAGTTGGATTGCCTCAATGCGTTCAATCAGATTTGGATCAAAAAGGGACAAGAGTGGTTAACTACATTCCACACCAAAAAAGGGATTTTCCAGTTTCAAGTCATGCCCTTTGGGCTTAAGAATGCCCCCACTATCTTTTAACGCCGCATTGATGAAGTGTTGGGGGACTTGTTAGGGGTATGTGCGGTTGCCTACATGGATGATATCCTGGTGTTTTCCCCTGATCTAGAGTCCCATGCAGTACATCTTTGGCAAGTGGTGGAGAGGTTAAAGGCAGCCAGCCTTTCGCTGAAGATTACCAAGTGTGAATTTTTCAAGTCCCGGGTCACTTTTCTGGGCAACGTCGTGTTTGACCAAGGACACATGATAGCTCTAGACAAGGAGAAGTCTATTCATGAGTGGCCCACCCCCCCCTCAGTCAAGGAATTGAGGAGCTTTTTGGGGACGTGTATATTTCTCAAGAAGTTCACATCCAATCTTTCTGAGGTGGCAGCTCCCTTATACAAGGCTAGCTGTGCCAAGGTGCTTCAGTGGTCCCCCATTTTGGAGGATGCTTTTAAGGCAGTGAAGTGCACTCGTTGTCCATGTCTGTTCTTCACCATGTCAACCCTTCAAAGGAGTTCATCATGTCTACTGATGCCTCCAACTTTGTCATAGCGGCCGCCTTGTTACAAGTAGGCAAATATGGGTTAGAGCATCCAGTGGGATATTTTTCTAGGGAAAATGTCTTTTCCAGAGTTGATTTACGCCATTTATGACAAGGAGTTACTGGCAGTGGTGGAGGCGCTGACTTATTGGCGTAAACACTTGCATGGCTCATCCCAACCTTTCCAGGTATGTACGGACCACCATGCCTTGCTGTACTACCGTGCTCCTCGTGTCCTGACCCCACAGCTAACCCATTGGCATGAGACCCTTTCCCAATTTGCATTCATGTATGAGTTCACCTAGGGAAGGATAATGGTTTGGCGGATGCTTTGAGACGCAACCCTGCCTTAGCGCCCAATCCCAAGGAGGTAGAAGTTCATAACGCACGGTTGATGATTCCACAAAAAAAATTGTGTCCCAACTTCCCTCTCCCTCAGCCAGCGGGCCAGCGCTTGCCCCTCTGGAAAAGCGGAGGAATATAGTATGTTCAGAAAGGTAGTCCTTTCTCAGCCGCTAGCAGCCAAATATACTATGATACTTGCTAAGAGTGCTTTGAATCAAGAGAATCTCTCAAGGGTCTATCACGTGAAGGATGATATGGTGTGGTTTCAGGGGCGCCTATGGGTTCCTGCTGGAACACTTCACCTGGAAATCATCCAGGACCATCATGATGGTCTCACTGTTGGTCATCCTGGTAAAGCAAAGACATTGGAGTTAATATGACGCACGTACAATTGGAAGGGCTTGCCTGTTCAGGTAGGGCGGTACTGTAAAGAGTGCCTGATCTGCAATCAGATGAAACCCAATTGGCAATCTTTAGCAGAATTGTTGGTACCAGCCCAAAAGGCTGAAGGGCCCTTTACTTCCCTATCATGTATTTCATTGTGGAGGTACCTGTCTCTGATGTTTATGATGCCATCATGGTGTTGGTGGACCGTTTTATGAAGTTCGCCCACTTTATTCCATGCAGATTGACAATAACCATGGCTGAGATGGCTAGGCTCTTCGTCACTCATATGTTTGCGCTCCATGGGGTTCCCCAAAAAATAATCAGTGACTAGGGACCCCAGTTTACCTCCGTCTTTTGGTAAGAGTTGTGCAAGAATCTTCAGATTCACCCCTGCCGTTCAACTGCCTATCACCCCCAATTGGATGGGCAGACTGAAAGAGTGGACCAGTGCTTAGAACAGTTTCTGCGGTGTTACACCGCCACAGATCATTCCAATTGGGTGTCTCACCTCCCTATGGCCAGTTCAGTTACAACAACACTTTGCATTCATCTATCAGTTGTTCCCTTTTTTTGCCAACCATGGCTTTAATCCCGCCTTTAACATGGAGCCCAGCTGTGGTTCTAAGGTAGAAGCAGTGGTGGACTTTTCCAAGACTATCAAGAAGGTCCACCAGGGGGTTTCCACAAGTTTGCTGGTGGCAATGCAAGTTTATAAGGAGAACGCTGATGGAAAGCGCCGAGTGGGTCCAGCGTATAAGAAAGGGGGTCTTGTGATGCTTGATGCTCATAACATCCCTATCAAGCAGCCATGCAAGAAGCTGGGACCAAAGAGAATTAGCCCTTACCGCATTGTTAGAAAGGTGGACAATGCCTCATACCAGCTAGATCTTCCCTCTTCATTTTAGATCTTCTCTGTCTTCCATGAGAGCAAATTAATGTTGTTTGAGGGCCCCCCACCAGAGAATCCCAAGGCCTATCTCGTGGATGGGGCGCCAGAGTGGGAGGTGGAAGAAATAGTTGCCACCCTCCACATTAAAAGAAGACTTGAGTACCTGGTATTCTGGAAAGGTTTTGATGCTGCAGAGAACAGTTGGGTTCCAGTGTGCAACTGTGTGCATTCCCAAGATCTGATTGAAGCCTTCCACAAGCGTTTCCCCCAAGCTGCTGGATCTCAACCTGAACTGACCGTTGCTGCCATGAAGTTGGCTTCAGCCCACAAGAACTTTTCCCGTGCATAAGCCCCTGGAGGGGGGTTGAGCCCTGTCAGGAGAAGATGGTAATGTCATGGTTAAATGACATCATAGTGGGGACCAACCCTAAAGATAAGGCTGAGCGACAGGAGGCCCAAAAGGTGAAGCTTCAGGCCCTCTCTGACCTCAGGCACACACTAGACCAACGCTGGGTACAAGCCAGTATACCCAGGTTGGTACTAGTGAGGTGCATAACGCCCAGCCCCTTACGTCAGCCCAGGCATTAAAACGGATGTTTACACAATTATTGCAGATGGTTTGATTCAGTTAGTTGAGGAATGGGGTTTCAAAACCCGTTCCATTTATGAAATCATGCATTCAGGTTGGATCCAACTTCAATTGATTACTTGAGTGAAGTTGGATTCAGTGTTTTCTATGAATTTGGATGATAGTGTTTGCCTATTAGTGGATTGGTGCTTGGAACCACTTTGGCAGACTCCAAATTTCCCTGAAAAGTTTAAGTATGTTTTCTGCGACCAACATTCCCTGTTGGTTGACTTCCCAATAAACATTTCCCATTAATCCATTTTTCTTATGTTATCTCTAGCAAACCTGTGTGCAGACCTCTTCAAGGAGGTCTCACGCTACATTCACCACCTTATTCTAAATAGAATTAAATTTTCAACTCATGCACCATTGGTCACCCAGGTTCCCTCCAACCTGGGACATTCACCCCTTCCCACTTTGTACACCTCATTTGTTTGTGGTCAGTTGGTTGCTATCATGATCTCACTTTTTCCCTTAAGTTATTATTGCTTCAGCACCCTCTGTTGGGCTCTAGCACCTTTTTACTAACGGCTAGTTTCCATGAGTTGGCTCTGTGCACCAAGCACCACCACGCTGGAAACAGGAGAGTTATAGACACTCTCCTTACAATATCCATAAGTTAGCAAAATGAGTAAAAAACAAAAATCTTTGGAAAGTTTCTTTGAAAATTGGAAAAGGCCCAGTGAGGAGACAGAAGAAGATCCTTTGGCTTCAAAGAAAAAAGCTGCATTTAACAGACAATACCAAGACTTCTAATTAAAATATGGATTTATTGCAACAGGTGATTCCTGCACACCAAGCCTACTCTGCATAATATGTGGTGACCGGCTCTCTAATGAGGCAATGAAGCCTTCAAAACTGCTTTGCCACTTGGAAACCAAAAACCCTGCATTAAAAGACAATCCTTCTGAGTATTTTGAAAGAAAAAAAACATGAACAAGTTGTACAGAAGCAATTACTGAGGGCCATTACATCAACAAATGCGAGTGAACTGAGAGCACCATACTTGGTGGCTAATTGTTTTGCTAAGGCTATGAAGCTATTCACCATTGGTGGAGAATTGATTCTACCAGCCACTAAAGACATTTGCTGTGAACTTCTAGGAGAAACTGCAGTTGAAAAGATAGCACAGGTGCATCTTTCAGCTACCACCATCACTTGGTGCATTGAGGAATTAGCAGAGGACAATGAAACACAATTGTTGGAGAGGATTAATATATCACCATGGTATGCTCTCCAGGTTGATGAATCTACAGATATTGACAACAAGGTAATATTACTTGTTTATGTGTGATATATTTATCAGGAGGATGTGCATGAGGATATGTTATGTGCACTATCATTGTCAACCAAAACCACAGCCACAGAACTATTTAAGTTGCTGGATGATTATATATCAGAAAAACCGAAATGGTCCTTTTTTATCAGTATATGCACAGATGGAGCTGCTGCCATGACCGGATGGCTATCTGGTTTAACTACTCAGATTAAGGAGTTTGCATCTGAATGTGAGTCTATGCATTGTGTCATTCACAGGGAAATGCTGGCTAGCTGAAATATACCACTGGAACTTAACAGTGTATTGAATGATGTCATTAAAGTTATAAACCACATCAAAGCACATGCCCTTAACTTATACCTGTTCAAGCAGCTTTGTGAGGAGATGAATGTGGAGCACAGAAACCTTCTCTTATACACAGAAATAAGATGGTTATCCTGAGGGAGATTGCTGGCCAGAGTATTTAATTACAAGGGCTGCTGCAGAGATTTCTCTCAGAAAAAAGTTACCGCTGGCAGCACATTTCAGTGACAAGGAATGGGTCACAAAACTCACTTACTTGTGTGACATATTCAACCTGCTCAATGAACTCAATTGGTCACTTCAGGGGAAAATGATAACTGTCTTTAAGGTGGCAGATAAAGTAGCTGCACCTAAAGCTAAACTAGATTTGTGGGGATGGCACATGAACAGGGTTATATTTGACATGTTTCAAACATTTGTGGGGATTTTGGAAGAGACTGGGCCCAAGCCTTCATTATCCCAGCTGGTGCATGATCACCTGTCTTTTCTTTTGAAAGAGTTTGAGTGCTACTTCCCAACCACAAAAGACCCACAAAATGCCAAGGAATGGATTTGCAACCCATTTTTTAACAAACCAGGTGAATTTAGCATGTCTATGCAAGAAGAAAATCAACTGCTGGAGATTGCAAATGACAGCGGCCTTAAAAGTATATTTGAGACAACAACTCTGCTGGTGTTTTGGATTAAAGTCATGGCAGAATACCCTGAGATCACCACAAAAGCACTGAAAACCCTGTTGCCATTTCTGATATCCTATTTGTGTGAGGAAGGATTTTCTGCAGTGGCAGCAACCAAAACAAAATTATGGAGTATACTGGACATAAGCAACACACTTCAGGTATCATTGTCTCCTATTACCCCTAGATGGGACCATCTTGTTGCAGAGATTCAAGCTCAGGGCTTCCACTGATTTAGCATTATGGTGAGTTATATTTTTCATGCACTTTATATTTGTTTTTGTGTTGTATCTTATTTTTAAGGCATGTTTAAATGTTACCTTAGTGACCAGAGAGAGTTAGGAGGTGGAGAGGATGTTACTCATGTTATGTTATTGGTGCTGTTATGAGGACGCTGCTAATAAAGTTGCTTACAAATGCACAGTGGATTCACATTTATTATCTCTAAAAAATACCACAGTTTTTGAGCTGTTCATATCATTTTATTTTGTGTATTTATCTGCCACACCTTAAAGGCCGGTCCGTGAAAATATTTTCTGATACTAAACCGGTCCGTGGCCCAAAAAAGGTTGGGGACCACTGTGCTAACACAGAAAAAACATATATACAGGTCGAATTGATAACCTTTTTCAAAGTCAGTTAAAAAGCAAGCATGTATGTGTGTGCACGATATCCAACCAAAACTACGGCATGTAGAGTCTTAACTTTGAATATAGATGGATGGGAGTGGGTCCGTGTGCACCTCGAAGCCGGATTTTAAATTTTCATAATAAAATAAAAAGGTTTATATGTAAGAAGTGAAAAGTTTATATGTTTTTAATGGAAATCGGTATATTGTTACGGCTGAGAAATTTGATATTCGGTTGATTCGATAGTTTAAATGATTTTGTCAAGCGGTTGGTGGTTTTGGTTGATTGATAAGCTTAACGGTTTTAATAAAAGTTTTAGTGATTGGTTGATTCGATAAGTTAATTAGTTTTGGTAAGTGGTTGGTGATTTTGGTTATTTCGATACATTTAGTTTTGGTTTACGAAGCGGTTGGTGATTGGTTGATTTGGTATCTAATGGTTTTAAATAAGTGGTTTTGTGGTTTAGTTAATTCGATAGGTTCAATTGGTTATGGCTGAGTGGTTGTAATTTTATATTGATTCAGTGTAATTTGATTTCCTAATTTTATTGATAACCATCTACAAATATAATAATAGCTTTTTCATTTTTAATAAAAAAGTCACACTTTTTATAAAATTTTCTAATAGATTATTGTATTGTCATGGGAGATACATAAATGTGCCAAATTTCAAAGCTTTAGCTAGCCTAGAAGGTAAACTTGGAAATTTCAAATCAACCAAATATCAAACTGCTCAGCTGTAACAATATACCTAGTACCATGAAAATATATAGCATTTTCACTTCTTACATATAAAGCTTTTTATTTAATTACAAAATTAAAAATTTGGCTTTGAGGTTTATATGGACTTCTTCCCATCCACCTATATCCAAATTTTCAAGACTACATGCTGTAGTTTTGGCTGTGCATCGTGCATACATACACACATACACACTTTTATTATCTTAATCTTAATATATATAAAAACATTGTATGTATGTATGTTTTGTTCAAGATAAGGGGACCATGGGACCCTTGTATGTATGTTGTTTGTATGTTGTTTGTATGTTGTTTGTATGTTGTTTGTATGTATGTATGTATGTATGTATGTATGTATGTATGTATGTATGTATGTATGTATGTATGTATGTATGTATGTATGTATGTATGTATGTATGTATGTATGTATGTATGTATGTATGTATGTATGTATGTATGTATGTATGTATGTATGTATGTATATATGTATGTGGAAGACAAATTATCTCTTGAAAGAATGAACCAAAAATCACTAAACTTGGCACAAAAATTCTATAAATTTAGGTAACGATCATAGGTTATTTTTCAAAAAAATCATACAAATTTTTATAAAAGTTATATATAAGAATAAAAAATGTATAAGATTCTATTGGCAATTGCTTATCATTTCATATGAGCGATTTGATTTTATTCATTTAATTCGATAGCTTTATAGATTTTAATAAGCAGTTTATAGTTTTTGGTTAATTTAAAAATCCAAAAGCCAGTTTTGGCTGAGTGGGGGTTGGTGTTTTTTGATTGATTCGATAGGCTCAATAGTTTCAGGTAAGTGATTGATGGTTTAGTTAATTTAGCAGGCTTAATTAACTTTGGCTAAGTGGTTGGAGGTTGGAATATTTGATAGGATTAAGGCTTCTAAACTTATTAATGGCTATCTACCAATATAAAAATTAAAATAATTTAGAATTATCTGTTAAGTTATAAGCTGGGTGTAGTTGCACACCTGTAACCACAAGCTAAGGTGGGGTAAAAATTTTGTAACAGGTTCAAAACCTGTTATAGCTAGGATGAATATAATTTCCTCCATCTCTCTTATCATTCAATTAATGATATGGAGTTAAAAAAATTAAAAAAATCTGCTAAGTTATAAAAACTATAGTGAAGTATAGGTATACTACTAGTATATTATAATTTAGGAATAATCTTATGGGGTGGGCTCATAAAGAGGGGAGGACCTTATTTAGATCCAAATATGCTTGCATATCAAATTAACAGGAACTCATATTCTTCCAAAGCTAATAAATTTGTACTTGCTTAACAGCCTCAGATTCTATTGTAAGCACAATATAAATTGTTGACTTGGGCTTTATTTTAAAAAATACTCTGAATTTAAGTATAACCAGTCCTAGTCAATAAACTTATAAGATGAATATATTAGTGATACTTTGGATAATACAAGCCTTGATGAAGGAAGGTCTCCTAGCTTAAACTTTATCTCTGGCTGAAATATATATACACAATCTCAACTTTCAAATCTAATTGCAAATCAGTTTGATAATGATACTAGTAATGGATTTATTGGATTCAACTATGCAATGGCAGCAAACTTCAAGCCACAGCCATTAAGAGGCTCATCTACTCCAATTATAAACTCAACATAGGTTTCATCACTGCCATCTATAACTTTTTTATCCCAAGGAAAAAAATTTCTAATTCACAGGACTCATCTCATAGTATCCCTTAGCCCTATAGAGGAAGACCTAAAAGAGGAAATTATAAATAATTTTGGCAATCACTTTACTATATCAGCTTATTGCTATTCATAGGCTTCTTACCCTTCCACTTAATTTATCAACTACCTTATTTATATATTACTTCAGTTAATAAAAATTTCAGATATTTTTTGGGAGCAACTTTTTATAATATTATCCTATTTTGAAAAATTATATCTAATTGTATATATATTCAAATATATGCTTGTCTTGAATAAGAACTTATAAGATGAGTTCTTAACAAATCACCTTCAACTAAATGCTGCCTGATTTCAAATTGATTCCAACAAATTTTATTTCTATCACAGTTACCATCTGCCTTATGCTATGCACAGTTTTAATCTAGGCTGATCCAGCCAATCACTTAAGTAGTTAGCCATCCCAATTATTTTTCTTTTAACCCTTTAACGGGTTAAGAGTTAAACGAATAAATGTAATATCAGTGTGCTTTCAGTAATGTCCATCCCCTGGTTGGCTTACCTCGAATAAATAATGTAATATCAGTGACGTAATCGAAATTTACAGAAAGTTTCGAACAACGTCCAGTCATAAGATATATATTATACTCTTAAACTCTTTACCATTAGGTAAAAGTATAGTTATTTTTTTGTCCTTACCTTCCTTTTATTTGATTTTAAACTAAAGAGTCCTTTAACATAATTTTATCTCTAAAGCATAATGAGTATTTGTATATAACATTCGTATTCTTCAGATTATTCACTTTTATATTTGCTACCCTTAAATTTTTTTCATTTCACTTTCTCCTTTTTTAAAACAAGAAGAAAGGTGTAAAAGTTGAACAAACCTTGTCACAAGAGCTGAGTGATATTGAGCTTACAAAAAATCATTGTATTCAGTAAAACTTATTTAATATTTATTTTTTAATAATAAACTATCTGTAAAGCAACAAAATTCTTTTTTTGAAAATCAAGCGTAGCTTTCCAACTTGAGCTTGTTAATTTATTGGTGGTAGGTATTTTTTATTTTAACAAAACTTCTTTTGAATGCACTAAATATACTATTAAGCTCATATGGCAAGCTAGTTTTATCATAGGTAAAAATGGCTTAAAAAAAGTTAAAAGTTCTAGCTCGTCACTGTATATTTATAGGTTAGTAATGTAGAGCATTCTGTTCTACATCTAGGTTTATTTATTTAAAGGTACTGTTTTTTGTTTTGTTTTATTTTATTTTAGATTATTTGGCTTGAAAGTCCCTCTATAATGGAATAAAAAGGCGTTAAAAGATTGGATATGTCTTTTAATTCTTGTAAGCAATTTTGATGGTCACGGTATTTATTGCTGGCGATATTTTTTATACTATGAAATAGACAAAAATTCCTGTTAATGGGGCCCCTAGCAAACCAGCTTACTTTATTAGTTTTTTGAATAAGTAAGCTTATCTAGACGTATTTTTAAACTAGTATAGTTTCTTGGATTCATAGCACTACACCACCTAATTTTTATTTGTGTTTCGACATAAAAGTCAGTTTTTATCACATTTTTCTGTTTTTATATCAGGTTCACAGTTTTAAATAAACCTGCTTTCTAAGCTTACTTTGATGCTCTGCGGTTACGCTTTTCTAAATTTTGAAATTCTAAAATTTATAACTGTTTAATTTTTATTAATACAGCCTAGACTTTTATATTTATAATAGAATCTAATGTCACACTAATAGCTAATTGCAATTATAGATGTTTAAACCCCAGTTTCCAAGAAGCTTTGCGTTCAGAGGATTAAGTAGCAAAAAGGCAAATGGAGCATATTTTTATGCTGCAAAGCAATTTTCTCTTTACAAACCAA
Source organism: Massospora cicadina (assembly GCA_022478985.1). Classification (NCBI taxonomy): domain Eukaryota; kingdom Fungi; phylum Entomophthoromycota; class Entomophthoromycetes; order Entomophthorales; family Entomophthoraceae; genus Massospora; species Massospora cicadina. The sequence goes on along the minus strand of JAKSZP010015861.1, from coordinate 138,158 downwards.
CAATAATCGAAACCGTTCCCAGAAATAGCTTCTTTCTTGGTTGTAGTGCAGTTTTAAAGGATGAACAGCAACCACTTTGTCCACAGTCTGGGTTTGATGATACATTTAGAAGAGCAGAGTCTCCTTTACCAAAAAAGTATCAGCTAGTTTATTCGGGGCCACTTTCTAAAACTGCAAAGTACCTTAAATTATTCTCGGTCTCCTCATTGATTGCAACCCTTTCTTTGGCACCGCTTATATTTTATATTGATAGCGGATTGTCGTCTTTAGCTAGAATGGTTTTATTGATAGCTTCCATCGCAACCTCAGGCACCTCAACTGCGCTTATTCATTGGTGCATTCACCCATACGTTACTCGTTGCTGGGTCAATATTGCAACCTTGCAAGAAAGTCTCACTAATCCTAGCCAACCGGGGGTTTCTGATAACAGCAAGAACGTCGAGAGAGATACTGAGTTTTGCTTTGAAAGCTTAGACTTTTTTGGAAAACACGGGTATAATTATGTGTACGCGAGCGAGTTTAAACCATCTTCGCGTCTCTTTACTTCCCACTGTCTGTCACCTTCCAAAAAGTTGCGTAACATTAGGACCAAGGCTATACACAAGCTACCGCAGCCTTTTTACTACCTCCAGGCTGAACTTGCCGAGCAGAATCCTATCACAAAACAATTGGTAAATATGGCTTCCGGAAAACTAGATGCTTTACGGGGAAATGCTTTTATGAACAAAAATAAAGGTTAATATATTACTTACTCATTTACTTTTATAGTTTAAATCATTCATTTTTGCCTAACCTTTTTAATCAAAAGGTGTCATAACCCATAGAGCAGTGGTTTCCAAACTTATTTCGCCGACGGATCCCTTCTCATTGCAAAAATTTGACATAAATAAAATTAATACTCAAGAAGATATCCCATGTAAAAAATAATTGCATAACGTACGCTACCTTTGTAACAATAAAAGAAGATACTAGTTTTTGTTCAAAAATAGGAAATCTGTTGCATGCACTTCACATCACACATAAAACTGAATTAAATTGTTGATTAGATTAGTGGTTCCCAACGTGGTTCATACGGAACCCTATTAATTCTAATTTACCACAGACCCCCTCAGCAGTTACATAGGCCTTGGGGGTCCGTACGAACCACTTTGGGAATCAATGTCATAGTAAAAATAAACTTTTGTTAGGAACTAGCAGGCTTCTCATGCTCTATAAAGAAACTTATTATAATTTTTTACATAAGTTTAGATCTGTTATCTATGGTAAACCATCTCAGACTCTTTAACATAACTTTTATTTCAAAAACCAGAATCAAGTTAGTTATCACTAGTAGAAAAGTGCAAAGCTTTTTATCAACCAACTGGCTAGCTTTATTTTTATGTTGGAATCACTAAACTAATTTGCAAAACTTCTTACTAATTCTAACAAAGACAATTAGTAACTTTAATTATAAATATGGGTTGAGCATAATACAAAATTTTTTGACATACATAAATCTTCTTACTTTAACTTTGCTCAGCTTAATTATATACTTCTTAACTATTAGCTTAGTATAGTAATTTACAAACTTTAGTTTACTATAGCTTTATATGTATAATATCACAGTATATTAGCTTATACATATTAAAAAAATTATTATATAATTAAAGTTAATTGAAAGATATTATACTATACTATTAAAATAAATCTTTTACTATTATTTTAGAAAAGAGAAATGCTAAGAATTCTCTTCTTAAAATAAAGATAAATAAAAAAATAAACAGAATTGTTTTAGACAAAATTTAGAAAGTTCATATACAATAATGAAGGCTGAAAAGTCTATAAAATGCTTACATCTAGTTTCAACTTCCATGTATATAATAGGACGTCTATTCAACCAACTGTTCCAGAAAAATCTCAAAGACATAATTTATAGTTAACTAATATCAAGAGCAATTTGTGCTTTACTTTAAATAAAGCCAAATTCGTTTCATTTTATAAATAACTGTGGTTTGAAAGATATTTCCCTATTCAAATTGTCTTGAGATTCAAAATGATACTTTAGCAGACTGAATTTTCTCAATTTTCTTTACAGAAAATTTTTAATTTTAAAATATAGTATAAGAAAAAGACAACAGATAACAGATATCATAATTATATTAGCAAGTCCTGGGTCCATTCTAATGCACTTTTATATATGCATCTATAATACACATTTTATAAGATAAGTAAAAATTGCATTAAGTTTATTTAGATTTATAGTACAAGATGTCATGATACTAATATAGCTTTTCTGATGGACCATCTAGTACTAAAAAAATATAGCTTTTCTGATAAAAGTAAAATAATTTTTCAACTAACTGCACTCCATTACCAAAAAATGACATCAGTTAATTATTTTGACACTAATGAGCATATTTTTTATTAACTACATTGCTAGTATTCCTAAATAAATATTTTTAGCTCCCTATTTAAAGGTTATCTTATCTATTCTAGTTGACCCCTTAGGTAAGATTTATTTGAAGAAATTCTTGTGTTTGGAACAGATTTAATTTGCTGATGTGCAGAACAGTATATAAAGGCAGTAGATCTTGTGTGAGAATTTATTTATTTTAGCAATATAATGTAAACAGTAATTAGTATTAGTATTATAAATCAAATCTAAATTCATAAAAGAAACAATATGACTAAAAATATTCAAGGAATCACAAAAAGGAAATTATTAATATTTTTTTGAGAGTGTGATATTTTCAAAGCAAGTGCATGATGCAACGCAGTCATCAAATGTACTCAAGGGGTTAAGTTAATATGTATAAAGACATGTTGATAGAAAAATGATACTTTTTAATTAGTCTAAAAATACTTGAAAGTGGAATTTTAGTTAAATTGATATTTTTGAAAGACATACATTTGGCTAACACCCCAATAACTAGCTCTATATAAGTTTAGATATAAAGAATGCTGTTTATAACTGCAAATGAAAACTAAATATAGTAATGCCAATCTAAATAACTAAAGCTAATTCTATAAATTTTAAAATCTAGAAGTTTTGATTACCACAAAATTTATAATTTCTGATAGATTATAGTAGACATTATAATTACTATAATTTCATTTTGAGTAAGCTATAAAGTGGAATACAAAGATCATTTGGATACATTTTTTAGTCTGGATATCAATTAAATTCTGCTATTTATATTTCTTCAACTCAAGTATATAGTCTAAGGTTACTAAATGCAGATAGTGAGTTAATTCATGGCTACAATATAAATATAAAAAGGCTCTTATAGGTGTTGAGTAATTGACTGGACCTAATTGTCAGATATTCAATAGGGACATAATAAGGGTAACATATTTAAAACTTATTATGGATCATATCAGATATCAGCGATTATAGACCAGGTATATTCTAAGCTTATACAAAGCTTAGGATCTACAGCCTAGCGATTTCACTTAATTATATTTGACTATGATGATACAGGCTTGAGGGCTTTGTTGGTTAGGTCAGACTTAGATTAAGTTTTGACTTAATGACTTGGGCACATGGGCTTTGTTGGTCTATGTCAAAATTAGTTTGTAATGTCAGTTAAGTTTTCAATTGAATTAATTACTAATTAGTGATATGAATTGCCTTGGCATGTGCTGCCAATTGCATGTGAAAGTGAATTGGTTCAGCTATTTTGAAGACATGATGAAATGCCATCTCAAGAATGATGACAGTATTTACACCAACCCTGAGGCTGAGCATGATGCCTTGAGTTAAAGTATATGTAGATATTCTTACAAACTTTTTACATGGTTAAGTGCCACTGAAATTAAGTCATCATGGGTAAAATGTGGTGAACATTGAACCTAATAATAACTCTTAAGTTGACATTAATAAACTATATTCAACTACCAGACTTGTCTATAATTTAATTTATAAAATTTTTTGAATTTAGTGCTTTCATTTTGTATTAGTCAATTCTCACTTGGGATCAGTAAGATCAGGGCAGCATGTCATCATCCAAGTGAAATGACAGGGTATACTATTAAAGTACTACCAAGAGGCTATAATTTAAATTCTAAATCACCATCCTGTCTGTTGTCCTCACACAATAGATGCCAAAAACTTTTCCCCACGGTTAAAGAAGAACCAGCCATCAGACTACAGCCCAAAATTCAACAATATGTTTGATGCTAACTATCTTCCTAAAGATTACATAATATAATGAATATCTGTAAAATATATTGATTATATGTATAGTCAAACTTTATTGTTAATTAAAAATATACATATGTTAGTAGCATCGCTATGAATTTTATCTGTATCCCAAAACTATATACTATTATTTTGTCAGCAAATTGGCTGATGAAAGTGAGTCTGGGCCTCCAGGAAGAGCGCAAAGCAATTAGGATAGGGCCAGTATGCTAGGGGCACAGCCATTTTTATGCCTCTATAGAGTGAAGTCACAGGGAAGATATGAGAGGAGTTTTAAGGAATTTCTCAAAGTCATAAAAAGCATAAATAGTGAATAAAAAAGTGGAAACGCGGTGTATCTTGGGCTGCACCATGATTAAAGAGTTTTTAAGGGCAATAAAATCTCAGTTATCTTCAATTATATGCTTAAGTTAGGATCTGTGAATAGTACTGGACCGGAATTGTAGCCATAAGGAGGCTCTGTAGAGAGAATAGTGCACAACCAGTTGCCACAGTCAAGGAAAAGGGTAGTTACTTTAACTAAGCATGATTGAAGAAATCAAACACTTCTTCATTTGGGTTTATTGTATGTGTACTTTTTCAATTTTACATAATATGCACTGACACAAAATTACAAGGCAAATGTAAAATACAAGGCAAAAGAGGACATGTTTTTAAACTAGGCTTCATTTAAGGTATATAGTAAGGGAAGCAGAAGAAATAGACTGGCAACCACACATGGGGAAGGGTGAATTCTTTTTATGGTAAGGCCTTAAATGGAGATAAAGGCTTCAATCAAGGTATTAGACCAAGGGACAAAAATAGCAGATAATCGGGATGCAAGAAAATTTCAATTTTCTTGAAAAGTTTCTAAGGGCATAAGGAGAGACGTTTATCAATGGCTGGAACCACTTTCAGAGACAAATTATAAACCATATGTAACATTGAAAAAAGATTTATTAAGGGAATGAATGGGGCTTATTTTTAGTAGATGTTTTATATAATTGGTTTTTGGGTTGATGATCAGTTATATTCAAGATGAACTGCAAAGGCTGGTATTGCTAAAGTGGCCCTTTTGCTAGTTTCAGGCAAACAGCAAGTTAGAATTAGACTGGCCTGTCAGCCTAAGTGCCAGAGCACCTGAATGGCAAACCAGAATGCCAAAGGCACTGCTGTTGGTACAACGGATATGAAACTGGAAAGGAGTTTTGCCAAAGACTGCTGGTGAGCCAGAATCTCATACAGGCACATAACAAAATACCAGACAAATACAGCCATTAACCCTAAGGGGTGTGTGAGTGTCAGCGGAAAAGGAGGTTTATTTTTCAACATAAAAACTAATTTTTGGAGAAGGTTTTTAATGGAAAATAAAGGAAGAAAAATTGACCAACAATTTTCTCAGTGCGATGCAACTGATTAAATATTGGTCAATGATGGGGAAACAAGTTGGAATTTGGTCCCTCAAGTTTGACCTAACCGGCGAATTATTTGGGAATGGGGGCAGATAAGCTCACTGGGAACTGGCATCAAAGGATTTGATGGCAGGCCAAGTCACTGTCAATTCAACCTTGAATGCCCAAACTGAGGCTCAATTGCATTTCCGGTGGATGGTGTGATGGCATCTGGCCTAATGAGCAACGGGAATCCCCCAAGGCCACCCCACATAGGGGCAGTCCCAATTGGTTGGGAATGGGTTTAGATGCTCTACCCACCCATGTTTGGTTGCTGGGACATTCATTCAGTCAAAAGCATTGCATCAGCTGCAACACCCGATTTTCCAGAAGGGAGCTTCAAACTATTGTCAATGGTGTCTGATGCTGCTTGTCAGTGCTACAGTTCTCTAGACTGGCGCTGAGGTTGAAGGTGGCTCAAAGCTGCTAATCTACAGAAAAGGTTGAGAAGGAAGTGGAAAGTTGGGTAAGTTATCAACTAATTTATTAGTCTTAGAAGGATTTGATATTTATAGGGTGTGTTGGGACTTGATGCCTCAGGGATCATTGGGGCCTCATATGTTCAGGATCTTTAATGATCTTCCATAATGGCTCCTCGTGGGCATCCTCAATAAATTGTGTCACCCATCTGACCAAATTGGTGGAAAAGCTGCCCCATGTGACTCCAAAATTGGGGAGGGGGTTCCTGAAGCCAATTCACTTTGGGTAGGTTTGAAAACTAATTTTTGTATGGCTCAATCTGAAATGAGGAATTTGATTTGATCACTATCTTGAATTCTGACAACGCTCCCCTCAAGATCATGTTGGAGGGGGAGAATACGGCTGCAGGAACTGACCATGCACCCAATTTACTACGGTCCCTTGGTTGATGTCAGCAATGGAGTACTCAGACTTCACCCTATGAATGACTTTATAGGGTCCAGACCAAAGTACATCTAGCTTATTCTGTCAGCCTCCAGATTGATGGTGATAAAAGAGAACAAGGTCACCTAATTGAAAATTTGTTAAGGAGGGTCATCTGAGATTAAATTAAGATGTCTCTCTTCCAGTGGTGGTGATAATGCTTTGAGTGGCTTAGTCTTGAAGCCAGACAATTTCATTGGCTAAGGCCCTCATTATTAATTCAGAGTTCTCTGGGGTGGAGGTCTCAAGCATGGGCTGAACGCTACTTGGCAGCCAAGGTTCCCGCCCATATAGGGCTTTGAATGGGGACATCTTGATGACTCGGTGATAGCTCACCCTGTAGGTAAGCAAGGCGCTGGATAGATAATGGTTCCAACAGGCAGGATATGAGGCAGCTAATTTTCGAAGAATAGAAATAAGAGTTGCATTAGACTGTTCAACTGCCCCATTAGTGGAGGGGTGGTAAGGTGCAGAGTAACTCTGGGTAGTGCTAAATAGCATAGTAAGTTCTTGTATTACCTGTGAGGTGAAGTTCAATCCATTGTCTGAAAGTAAGGTTTGGGGGCACCCATGCTGGGTGAAAATGGATCAAATGAGGAAAAGGGCTGTGGCTTTGGCAGTAGCAGCCAGGACTGAAATTTCTTCAACCCACTTGGTTAGATGGTCCATGGCTAGGATAATATATTTTTTGGCTATGCAGCCCAGTGGGAAGAGGGCCCACCACATTAATGCTTACCACATTGAAGGGACCAGCTGGGGCAACCACCAAATGTTGGAATCAGGGGTTAGCTCAGTCTTGCAATCAGCAATCCATGCATGCTTCCAGGACCTCCTGGATAGTCTCTACCATTTGGTCCCAGTAGCATCGAGATTTCAGCCACTTGTGAGTCTTTTTGACAGCCCCATGCCCCACGGTGGAATGGCCTTCTAGTATAACATCAGTTCTGGAGGAGGGGTGGATGTAAGGGAGACACTTCTTGTTGACCTTCTTGTAAAGCAGCCCATCCTTAGTTTGTGTGTCACGAGTCATCCTTCAGAGTTCATTTTGGACCTCTGAGGTTTCCAACTTCCATTGCTCAGGTCAGCCTATTAGATTATACAGCCAGTCCTTGGGGGTCAACGCTGCTAAAAAATGACATCCTGGAGAGGCCATCAGTATTCTGATATATCATGCCTGCACAATGGACGATGGTGAAATCATAGCTTTGCAGTCATAGAGCCCACCTGGCTAACTGACCATAGGGGTCCTTCATTTGTTGAAGCCACCAGAGCAAGAAGTGATCTGTAATAATAGTAAAATGGGTACCGTAGAGGCAAGGCCAAAAATGTTTGATGGCTAGTAGGATGGCTAGACATTCCCTCTCAGTGACGCTGTAGTTCCGCTCAGATTTACTTAGCATCTTACTAAAATAGGCCATGGGGTGATTGACTTGGTTTATATTATGTTGGGCCAGGATAGCCCCGACGGCAATATTGCTCACATCCATGAACAACAAGAAGGGTTGGTCAAAGCGAGGGTGGACTAAAATGGGTTTAGTACATAGAGCGGTTCTTAGGGCATTTAAAGCCTGTTCTTGTTCAGGCCGCCACTTGAATGGCACATTTTTCTGCAGGTGGTAAAACAGTGGCTCAGCGAGGTTGGCAAACTGGGGAATGAAATACTGATAATAGCCCACCATGCCTAGGAATACCTGAATATCCCTTAAGTTCTGGGGGCGCATCATCTTTTTTATGGTGGCGACCTTGTCTGGTATAGGCTGGATGCCGTCCTTGGAAACCTTGTGCCCCAGGAACTCTAATTCAGACTGAAAGAAGGAGCACTTCAAGGGTTTTAGCTTTATGGACGCCCTTCATAGCTGATTGAAGACTTCCCGTAGGTGCTCAATGTGTCCATTAAAGGTTTGAGAAAAAATGGTAATGTCATCTAGATAAACAAGGACGCAGGAAAGCTTCAAGTCCCCAAGGATCCCAGAAATGGCACGTTGGAAAGTGGCTGGGGCGTTACAAAGGCCTTGGGGCATCCTGGTGGTCTCAAATAGTCCCTCATTGGCTATAAGCGCACACTTAGCCCAGTCCTCAGGGGTGAGCTCAACCTGCCAATACCTGCTGGCAAGGTCCATGGCAGAAAAGTATTGAGATCCGGCGAGCAGATGGAGGGAATCATCAATTTGAGGTAAAGGACAACTGTCCTTTTTAGTGAGGGAGTTAAGTCATTGATAATCCATCATCACCCAATGGCTACCGTCCTTCTTCCAGACCAGCAGAAGTGGAAAGGCCCAAGGGCTGCACGAGGGCACCAGGAGTACAGCATTGAGTAGTTGTTTTAGCTCAATGGTCACCTGGGTCTCCTTGACCTTGCTCTTTGGTAAGGTTGGGACTGGAAGGGAGGAGCATCCCCAGTTTTTAAATGATGGAGGAGCCCATTCATTATTCCAAAGTCTTAGGTTGAGGTCAAAAATAGGTCTGTATATTCTTCCAACAACTCTAGGACCTTATGCTGTTGGTCATCTGAGAGGTCTTTACTGATACTAGTATCAACCAGACTAACTGGGGGTGGAGCTTCCAAACCAAAGTTTCTCAAGTCCCCAAAGTTTTGGACATCGGCAATAGCTTCCACTGGTAGTATGCAGACATAGGTGGCAGGGCTGTTTGGACCTACTATTTTGGGTTTATCAGTAAGGTTGGCCAACAGCACTGAATTAGACTTGCAAAAGCTGGATCTAAGATCCCTGACAAGTTAGCACCTCCTTTAGAGATGGGTTGTATAGGCCTCGGACCTCTAGCAGGCACCCTGAGGGGATGTTAACATGGAACCAGGTATCAGCGATAACCTGAGATTTCAGGGGAATGGTAGTTGCCCTAAGTAAGTAAATTGGCATGCCTTCTTGCCCATCAACAGCAGGAGTGGGCAATCAGACTTGGGAACCCCTAATGTGATATTTGATCTGTCCAGTTTGGATTTCACTCTCTAGCATACAAGCCTGGGCTTTAACCTCAGTTTTAGAGTCACGGGGGGTCTCAAAGATAAGCAGGATACAATGACAAAGTAAGGATAGAAAGCTGCCATCATTATGGAGCACTGCCAAATATTCTCAAGGGAACTGAGTCCTGAGGAGCAGGTCATAGCTAGGGTTATCCAGAGAAATGGTGGGCGTGTCTATAGCGAGCTTCCCAAATTGTATCAGTAGAGAGGAATAAGCCCCTATAGATCAGGTGCACTGGGGGCCAGCCATGCCATACTCCATATAGTGCAGCATATCAGGAGCGATCTTGATGCGTTTCATCAACTTGGAGGATATGACATTCACAGGGGAGCCACTATCAACTATGGCATAGACTGGTATCTTATGAACTTGAACTGCGACCTGGGTGACCAGACTTCCAAATTGGGGCAGCAGGGTGAGGAACATGGGAGTGTCATCAGAAGAAGAGTAAGCAGTATCAAATTCTTTATTATCATTAGATACCGAAACTTCTTCTCCAAATGCCATAGCTTCTAGTTTGTTCAAGGTTGCAGAGGATTCTTGAGGCTGGGTAGAATTGTCAGCACGAAGTTCCTCATCCTTCATGCTGACTGCCCTTTTCCCACCTCCTCAGCAAGTTGTTTCCAGCCAGTTCTTGGCGCTGTGTCTGGAACCATTACAGTAAGTGCATCTGGATCGAGTATTTTTCTGGTTTTTGACCACACGGACTCTAAGCCAGTTAGAGGGGAATGTGGTGGTAGCCTTAAGGTGTAAAGTCGACATAGGGATTTCATTAAGGTTCTCCTTGATTTCTAGGATGCAGATAAACCCATTCTTCTGGTCAATCACATGCATTTGGACCTCAGGGTAGAATCACAACGCAGAAATGACAGCAGTAATAGCGTCATCCAGGGTGATACAATTTGTGGTGACCAAGAGTTGATCTTGGGCATAAAAACGGCAGGTGAACTCTGTGGGGCTTTCTCCTTTGTTTAGTCAGATACCCATGAAAGCCTGTTTTTGGTTGGCTAGGGTTTGGTTGCCGCCAAACTCTTAGATTAAAGCCGTGCAGACCTGATCCCAAGTTGTGCACTCCTTCAATTGAGGGGTCATGATCTCCTGGGCAGTGCTATCTAGGCAGAAGTGGATATGTTTTACCTTCTGCTGATCGGTGTCCTCCTCCATGGAGCTCTCATAAGTGTACAGGAAGGATGCAAAGCTCTCTTGGCTGGGGATGAACCTCTCTAAAACTAGGTTTAAAGTTAGTTACCAGAGGAGAGGAGAGGAGAGGGTGTTAACACTAGGGGTAGGTGTTGGCTCCAAAGCCTCAGAATCCTCATAGTCATGGGGCCCTGCTGGTCTAGCCGGCATTGTAGGCCCTCATGTTCCTCATGGACATTGTCCCGATTTTGGTTGAGGGAGGAAATAGAAGCCTTGTCCGCGACTTACTCTTTTAGAGATTGTATGTCAGCATGCTCACAGTGAAACTGGTCTTTGAGGGTGGTCAAGTGGGTCTCAAACCCTTAACAAGTTTGCTCCAGCCAAGAGATGCGGGCATCAGTAATCTTGGCAAAAATATTTAAGTTGCTCATTTCATCCAAAAGGGAATCTAGGGAGACCCTAGGGTCAAGAGGGACTCCATCCATTCAAAGTCTGCATCCTTTGGCTACATTCCAAATTTATTCATGTAAAACAGCCAAGGCTGTCATCACAATCTTCCGCCAGGGGTCCTCAGGGCCAGCAGCGGTGGGAGCTGAGGGACCTGGGGGTTCAGGGGGTCCACAGGGACCCTCTGGCCCTTTAGGCCCCTCACGTCCCACAGGGCCTTCAGGACCTTCACCCCTAGATGGGTAGTCACAAGAGGCCAGCTCCCAATAGTGTTGTTGTAGGGTCTGTACCAGATCCTCAACTTGGAGGAGGCGTTGATTCCAAGTTGTTTTGAGGTGTTGGACGTTCTGACGCAGCTCAACCCCAAGATACGAAAAGATCCCATAATCTAGCACCATTACCTGATCTTGTACTTCTTTAATCAGCTGTCAATTGCCAAGTATGGCCTCGCAGTTAACATGAATGAAGGAGGAGGCTGCATTATAAAAACCAATGAGGTGGGTGTGTAGGACTTGGGTGAGCCCCAGTTGGCGTGAGACTTCTTGATGGTGCAAACCAACCAGTTGGAGTATGTGATGGATAGCGGGGTGAATGAAATAGCGGAGGTAACATCTGGGGCCCAATGTGAGTTCTGCTGGTGGCACCGGGCTGAGCCATAGAGGTACCGCATGGTAGAGGGAATGGCGGAGGCATGGGAACAACTAATGAAAACACCCGCAGAGTAGATGCCCTTTATTAGTTGTGGGATTACCTTGTTAAGGTTTTCGTATTGAAGTTGGTACTGACTTCTATCAATAGAAGGTAGGTTGAACTGAAAAAGCGGCTTAAAATTCTAATATTTCAGGTTGAGTGGCCGGTATTTCATGCCATGAGGTACTAACCCATTGGGCAATGCTTCTTGACCAACAAGCAGTTTGGTCTTCTAGGCTGCTAGTATTTTCCATTATGATAGACGTTTTCACTTGGAACAGCTCGGAGCCCCCAGTAGTGAGCACCACTCTTGTTAGCGCTACAGTTCTCTAGACTGGCGCCAAGGTCTGAAGGTGGCTCAAAGCTGCTAATTTGCAGGAAAGATTGAGAAGGAAGTGGAAAGTTGGGTAAGTTATTGACTAATTTATTAGACTTAGAAGGATTTGATATTTATAGGGTGTGTTGGGAATTGGTGCCTCAGGGATTGTCAGGGCCTCATCCTTTCAGGATCTTTACTGATCTTCTGGAATGGCCTCCTAATGGCCATCCTCAATGGATTGTGTCACCCACCTGACCAATTTTGGTGGAAATGCCGCCCCATGTGACTCCAAAATTGGGGAGGGTGTTCCTGAAGCCAATCCAATTTTGGTAGGGTTGGAAACTGATTTGGTATGGCCCAATCTGGAAGTGAGGAATTTAATTTCAATTGCTATCTCAAATTCTGACACTGCTACCTGCACATTGGGGATCATCCCAATGATTTTGGGAGGGGGTTAATTTTTACAATTGCAGTGTTGGCCAAATCAAAACTGTTGGAGATTCTGGCCAATGAATCAATATTCATTCCTTTTTGACTATGTGGATTCTGATCATCAGGCTCATTTCCACTCATTTTTGAACTGATCGACTTCATTCCAGCAATTTTGGCGCAAATTTCCCTGATCAGGCGTACAAGTTCAGGAGAGGTGAATATGGGCACCAGGGGAGGGATCTGAAGAGGGAGAACTGAGTCCCAGTGCTTGTCCACCACGTGGGTGAGGTCGCCCTGGGTGACAAGGGGTACAGCTACCCTCTTTGGAGCCTTTTTACTTTGAAATGGGAAGAGAGCCTGATTGACACAAAGGGGATGTTCCCCTGGACTTACATTACCTTTTCTTTTCTCCAAAGGAAGGGCACCACCGCCAGGAAACTGCACAAGGGATACATTTTTGTGCGCCTTAGGTAGTTTGATCATTATTACCGTTGCAATCTTTTTTGGGGGGGATGGGGGGCGTTAGGGTGGGATTCATGAAATGCATCAACCAGCTCCATGAAGTTAGCGCAATCACGAGCCTTAACCCAACTCTTCTCATAAGACAGATACCCTTTCTAGGCCAAAAGATACTGGACTGACTGCTGGAATTTGTGGGATGCTAAGATGTTTTCCACATTAACTTCTTCCGCATCCTCTATCACAATAGGTCCAGGTTTGGCAGGGATGATCCCCTTGAATGGGGACAACAGAAACACATGGAAGATGGGATGCTGTTTCCAATGAGCTGACAGTTTCAACCAAAAAGCACCATTGCCCAAGTCTTTCTCCCCCAGGTGGGAACTCAAATGTTTGCTTGAAAACTTTTGGGAAGGTACCAGCATCTGCAGGTGACAAGTGTCCAACATGATGTGAGAACCTACTGCAATATCATGACCAGGATGCCATTTGCGATCTGCAAACCATTTATAATCATCAATAGCCTTTGTGAGGTGCTCCTGTACTAAGGACTTGCTCAACCGGATATGCTCAATGTGATCTGCGGCAGCAGGAACCTCTGGGCATATACAAGGACTGACCAAAAAAGAGGGGTTACAACCTAACGTTGCTTCATAGGGAGAGAACCCCATAAAGGCATGAGTACCATTGTTATAAGCGAATTGGGCAAGAGAGAGGTCATCAGCCCAAGTATCCTGGGTGGCTGAAGCGTAACAGCGCAAATACTGTTCCAAAATTTGGTTAACCCACTTGGTTTTTCCATTAGACTGGGGGTGGTAAGCGATGGAATGACAGGGGGTGATTTTTAGGATGTATAAAAGCTCATTCCAAAATTGCGCTGTAAATTGGGGTCCACGGTCACTAATGATCTCCTGTGGGAGGCCAAACATCAAGAACACATGGCATACAAAGAGCTGAGCGGTCTCTTCAGATGTGATCGCAGAAGTACAGGGAATAAAAAGGGAAAATTTGGTGAAGCAATCAACCACCACCATCACTGCTGTAAACCCATTGGAACAGGGGAGTTCAACAATAAAGTCCACAGACACTGATATCCATGGACCCTCCATCTGTTGTAATGAGTGCAGGGTTCCTTACTTCCTGAGCAGTCTGACTTTGCCCAAGCACAGGTAACACAATCGGCGATCCAGCCTGGAACTTCCTTAGTTAAGTCTGCCCAGTTATAGGTTCACTTTATCAATTCGATGCATTTTTTGTTGCACAGATAGCTGATCATGGGAGAGTCATAATGTGCATGAAATACATTGGCTCAGAAAAGAGGGGGAACCCAAATTTTCAACCTGAAATAGATGAGTCCCTCCACCAAGGAGTACAGAGAGTGTTTATGTTTTTGAAGGGTCAATTGCCTGAATAACTCCACCTCTTCAGGGCAGGTCATTTGGCCAGCTAAGACCTGAGCAACAAGCGGGGCATTGGGGGCAAGGGCGGTGGAAGAGATGACAGGGGGAACAATTGACAAAATTTGGGCAGCAGAAATCATGGTTATGAGGTCCGCTTATTCAAATCCATGGGACAGTGGGCGGGGTTTCAGCTTAGAAATAGGGAAGTACGTTAAGTGCACCTTTTACAAATCCATATTTGAAATTGAAACTGCACAAGTCCTGATAGGTTTGGGCTTGCTGATGCGCCAATTTTTGAGGTTTACAGAAATACAAGAAAGCTTGGTGATCCATGCGAACAGTTAACTCAGGCTGGGCACCCTGCAACAGGTACCACCAATGAGTCAATGCCCATGGTACAGCTGCCAACTCTTTATTGTAAATGGCCAGGATTGCTCTGTAGACGTAAACTTCTGGGAAAAATAGGCGACCAGATGTTCCAAGCCCTCATGCTTTTGGAGCAGCACTGCCCCTATTGCTACCAAGGAGGCATCACATGTGATGATATATGATTTTTCAGGATCCGCATGTTTCAGGACAGGAGGGGATAAGAACACTTCCTTGATCAACTCAAACGCCTGCTGGCATTTGGGCATCCAATGAAATGGTATGTTCTTGCCAGTGAGGGGGTAAAGCGGGGCTGCCAACTGGGAAAGGGCCGGGGAAAATTTCTTTAGGAAAATAATGGTTCCCAAGAAACTCCATAATTGTTTCTGGGTTGTTGGGGTAGGCCATTACCAAATAGCATCCAACTTATTAGGGGGAATCACGTAGCCATCCTTAAGGATGAGTTCCTGAGAAAGGTAACTTCATCTTTATAGAACTCATATTTGGAAGGCTTAACAAACAAGTCCGCCTTATGCAAAGCAGCCACAACAGCTTCCAAGTCGATAGTATGTTGTTCAGGAGTTGGGGAATGAATCAGAAAATCATCAATATAAGTGACTGCGCATGTAAACTGGAGGTCACCCAGTACATTATCGATCAAATGTTGGAACATAGTAGGAGCATTCTTTAGCCTGAAGGGCATCACGCAGAATTGGAAAATGCATCACTTTGTCCAGATTGCTGTTAACCATCCTTGCCCTTCCATTATCCAAATCTGGGTAAAGGCGTTGATGAGATCCAGCTTAGAGAACACCCAAGTTTTGGTGATTGCTTGGCTTATCATCTGCTCTAAAGGCAGGGGGTAGGGATTGTGAACCGTGATTTTTTTAAATGTCCATAATCCACGCAGGGACAGAGGAAACAATCAGCTTTTCTTAGCGAAGATGATGGGAGACATGACTGGCAATGTCTCCTTAAACAACCACCATTTTTTCAACATAATGTCCAACCAAGTGATGAGTGCAACCTCCTCCTCTGCTGTATGGGGATACAACTGGCAGCTGATATTAACCAACTGTACCATTGTACAGAATCCACAGTCAAATTTGGTGTGAGGGGGAGAAGGTCTGCCTTCTCTGAATCAAAGATACTTTGGTAGTGCATCAATTCTTTGGGAAAATTGAACGGGAGGTCTGAAGGGGAAACAAGGGAAGTTATGGAGATGCGACCTTGAGCTTTCTTGAGAGTATTAACTAAAGGAAATTCTCACTCAGTTTGATCATTGGCAAAAGACAACATACTTGACTCTAGATGAAATTTATCTTGTTGCCAGTGCCACCAACCAACTCCTAAGATAACTGGGAACACCAAGTTTAGAATTGCTGAGAACTGATCGCAGAAGCTGAACTGGTGTATTGAGAATGTGACTGGTTGGTGAACCAGGTGTGAGATTTGGGAGGCTGACGACGCAACCATCACCAAAGGGCCTGCATACAGGTCAAATCCAATTATTGAGCCAGTTCAACACTAATGTAGTTGCCCACAGCTCCGGTATCCACCAAGGCCTCAAAAGAGACATTATGGAACTCAACACTAATCTTCATGGGTAAAAAGAAGTAAGCAAAATTCTCTTTATTGGTAGTTGTGGTTGAATCCAGCGATATAAAAGAGATTATAGTGGAGTCAGGGTAAAACGCTAGGTTCATAGGGGAGTAAGCTCATTGCAAGTCAGAATGTCAGATCCTACTGACATGGGCACAATAGCCGCGGCAACTATGGGGTGTGGATTGGACATTTTGAGTGGAACTAGGCTATTATGGACAGAGAAAATTTTCTCCACAACCTGGTTCAGCTGCAAAGAAGGGGCCATTGCTATGCCAATATCAACGAGAAAGGCAGAAATGGTTAGGAGTAATGGTCGATCAATTATGTCAGGCAAACAGCAAGTTAGAATTAGACTGACATGCCAGCCTAGGTGCCAAAGCACCCAAACTGCAAACTGGAATGCCAAAGGCACTGCTGCTGGTACAACAGATATGAAACTGGAAAGGATTTTTGCCAAAAATTGCTGGTGAGCCAGAATCTCATACATGCACATAATAAAATACCGGATGAATCAGCCATTAATCCTGAGGGGTGTGTGAGTGTCAGTGGAGAAGGCGATTTATTTTTCAACATAAAAAACTAAATCTTTGGGGAAGGTTTTTTGATGGAAAAATAAAGGAGGAAAAATTGACCAACAATTTCCTCAGTGCAATGCAACTTATTACATAGTGGTCAATTGATGGGGAAACAAGCTGGGATTGGATCCCTCTCTTTTGACCTAACCAGTGAATTATTTTGGAATGGGGGCAGATAAGCTCACTGGGAACTGACATCAAAGGATTTGGTGTTATGCTGAGTTGCTGTCAATTTGACCTCAAATGCCCAAACTGAGGCTCAACTGCATTTCCAGCAGTTGGCATGATGGCATCTGGTCCAACGAGCAACGGGAATCCCCCAAGGCCACCCCACATAAGGGAGGTCCAAATTGGTTGGGAATGGGTTCAGGATTCCCAACCCGCTTGTGCCAGGTCGCTGGGCTGTTCATTCAGTCAAAAGCATTGCATCAGCTTTAACACCCGATTTGCCAGAAGGGAGCTTCAAACTATCATTTATATGGCAAATGCTGCTACCTGCATGTTGGGGATCATCCCTGACAATTTTTTGAGGGGGTTAATTTGAATGATTATGGTTTTGGCCAAATCAAAACCATCGGCAATTCTGGCCAATGAATCAATCTTCATTCCTTTTTGATCATGTGGATAATAATCAATGGGATTGTTTCCACTCATTTTTGGACTGATTGACTTCATTTTGGCGATTTTGGCACAAATTCCCCTGATCAGGCATACAAGTTTAGGAGAGGTGAATGTGGGCACTGGGGAGGGATCCTAAGAGCAAGAGCTGTTACCCAGCGCTTGTCCACCATGTGAGAGAGGTCGCCCTGGGTGATGAGGGGTACAGCCACCCTCTTTGGAGCCTTTTTACTTGGAAATGGAAAGAGGGCCTGATCGACACACAGGGGACGTTCCCCTGGACTTACAGCTAGTAAAGGTTCTAGTTAAAAGGTGTGGACCACTGGCAAAGATTAATTTTATCTATTCTCAGATGTGTCAGGCCATCTGTGTAACAGATGATATTTCTAAGTCCTATATGCCATTTGGCATATTGTCAGGTTTGAAGTAACTGAAGGCTGATACATATACAACCTGTACTAAAGTGGATGATAAATTGAATATGATAAGTATACTACTTCTGGAAACAAAGGATTTGTGAGAGCCAATGAAACTAAATAGAGTACCAGTAATTAATGATGAGTTTAGTTTAGGTGATTATGGACCTATCTTAGTAGAATGGTAAATATTACTCTTGTTGACTAGAAAGGTGCCACCAAAGAAGCCCTATAAAAGGTTTATAAAGTTAAAAGGTTAACGTTTCAGGGATAAAAAAGTCTTTTATAAATTATAACAAAGGGTATATTTGTATGCTTTTCTTGGACCTTTCATCTTTCAGTATATCTACATTCTCCATCAGCAAAATCTTTGTCCCTTGAGTCTGGTCAAGTGAGAATTTTTCCTGATTCTGTCTCTTTAATATCTGTAACTTCAGGCATTAGATGTGTGTCTACCAATTGTTCATGTCAGTTATTGATTAAGTATTAATTTAGTTAAATTAAAGTCAAAAGGAAAACCTAATCAGATGGATAAAGTTAAAATCAATTTCAAAACCACCCTCTTAAGATCTTTTAAAGGATGAAACTTTCTTAAAAACATCTAAGCACGTGATTTACACCAGAAAAAGAGCTAGTGAAGCATTAAAATATTCTGGACTCATTTGATTTTCACTCATTAAGTCTAGAGCAATTAGTAGTTAGCTTATGGAACCTACCCCCAGGTTGATAATGGTAAAATAAGACAAAATCTCCTAATAACTATTTTAATAATGTAGGTCTTTAACCGTTATTATGATGGCCTTCTTTATAGATTGTGTTTTTATAGGTTTCGCAGCCATAAATCAAATTTATGAATTTAATTGTTAATCATTGTAAAGTGAGTTCTACATTATCAAGGATAGCAGATTAAAAATCAGTTGATGGCAAGAAGGCAACAGAGGCTCACAAACATAATATTCTTTGATAGTTGACATATTAATCAACTATGGTAACTGACATGATAGGCTAGTAAAGCACTAGGAAGATAGTCCTTTTTATGCATAAAATTAGAAACTGCTAATTTTTTGTAGGCTAGACACTAGATTAACGATATCTATTTCTACTGTAATACTGTGGAATGATGATAGAGAGTGCTAAATAGTTGTTTAATCCCATAGTAAAAAGAAAATTATCATATGATGGATGAGAAAACTTTTTACCATTATCTGGTTAGAGTATATATGTGAAGCCATTCCTAAAAAAGACTTTTGGTATAAAACCAAGGTGGTGGCTTTAGCAGTGGCATTAGGTATGGAGGTGACCTCTAACCACATAATTAAATGGTTGATAGAGAGAATGGTATATCATAACTCATGTACTACAGGGAAGGTCCAACTGCATCAATATTAATGGTTTTGAAAGCAACCCTGGAGGTATTGAGCTCAGATTGAAAGCATAGATTAGATTTGTCATGTGCATTTCACATTAAATAAGTTTCTAGTACATCATGGACAGAGTTCACCTATGCTCTTACATTAGCATTTGTTTTTTACTTATCAAGCTTTTTTTGGTAACTCCACCTCCAAGGCTTTTATGAGCTTCCATGATTTTCTCAGTGAGCTTAGAAGGTCAGATATAGAGTAAGTAGGAGTTGCTATCATTTTTTCTAAAATTCCATTTTAACTTTAGTTTTGGATTCCATTTTCTTTATCTAATATTGATTATTGAATATTTATTGTTAACAGAGTTTAGGTCAAGTGAATAGTCATAGACCCAATCCTCTTTTAAAATGATTTTTATGTAAAGTAGGCAGCTAAAAAAGACCATCTGCGTTTGATGTATGGATCCAGTTTGATGAACTAAATAAATCATTATTTTGAAACCTTAGCACCCAGCAATCTAGTCTCACATTTGGGTCTTTAATTTGATGGAGCTAACAAAGAAAAAAGTGGTTGGTGACAATTGTGAAGCATCTACCATTTAACAAAAGATGGAAGTGTTTGATAACAAGTAACACTTTAAGACATTTGTGTTTGGTAATAGATGATTTATTTCAGATTCTGTTAAAGGCTTGATAAAATACGCTATGGAAAGATCTACTTGATTAACATATAATTGGAATAAAATGGCCCCAAAAGGTATCACTTGCATCCGTTTAAAGAACAAAATGTTGTGTATAGGTAGAAAGTACTAGAGCTGAGGCAGTTAACAAAGTTAACGTAAGGGTTATAAGGATTGTTATTTGGGAACCCCAAAAAGGTAGATTTTTGGGTTATTAGTTATACTAAACTTCAGTAATTTTAGCAAAGTAGAATACAACTGTCAAAGATCGATGAATCCCCCTTGGGTTGGGACCATATAGTACTAAAAAAAAAGAATACAACTGTCAATAATATCCAGCCATTTCAAGGCTACCTGGATATAGCGTAAATTCTGAGGAGTATATTTTATTTCAGTTATTGTAAATTTGTCTAGAATGGAAAATATACCTTAGCTACTCAACTTGTGCCCTAAAATCTCCATTGCACGTTAAAATAAAGCACACCTATAAGTTTTAAATTTAAAGAAGCTTTGCAAAACCTTTATAGTACTTAACAAAGATGATTAAGATGCAGTGTAAAAGTTCCTATAAAAGACTATATTAAATCTTTGTATACTAGCACACAATTATGTTTAAGGTCACTAAACAGTTTATCAATGGTCCACTGAAATGTGGCAGGGGATTTTCATAAACAATTTATCATTAAAGTGGGATCAACCAAACCTCTTTTAGAGTCAAGAGCACATTTAGCGTAATCTTCAGCATAGAGGTCAATCTTTTTAGTGAATAATGGTTAAGTCCATGACAGAAGATAAACTGAGAGCCAGCTAGAGACCACATAGAAGCATCAATTTGAGGTAATGGATAGCAATCTTTATGGGTGACAGAGTTCAAAAAGTAGCTTATATATATTTGATGACTCCCAACTTTTTAACTAATAGTAAGGGGAAGACCAGGGACTTCATGAGGGTTTGAGTACAGCTTCTTTTAGTTACTTTAGTTCAAGGGTCACTTGGGCTTTTTCTGTTTAAGCTTTATAATAAGTTCATGGTCAAAAAGGTGCAGAATCCTCAGTATTGATGTGGTGAAAACCTTTCATAATACCATAATAACGAGGGCCAGATGAAAAATATTAGTGTCTCACAACTAAATGTTTAGCAGCATCTTTTTATTCATAAAATAGATCAGATAAAATCTGCAACATTAAAATGGCAATAGTATGTAGCTCTTCTAGCCTGAAGTCGCAAAGTGTCACAATAATTTCAGTCTCAGTAACTTTTCATGAGGAAAAATTTGTATATAGGCAATAGAATGATAAAACTCATTTAACTTTGGAAAGTGGGTTAAAATGCCTCAAAAGGATAGCTACTGTGTCTTGGTAAGCAAATATAGCACTCCAGGGATAGGAAGGACTTTAAGGAAAGGGGGTAAGTTAAACTAACAAATTTGAGAGATAGTTTTAAAGAGGAACTAGTTAAGTCTAAGCCTCTACTAACACTTAGAAAATAAGGGAATAGTAATGAATTTTGTAGAATATAAAGGCATCCCCACTTCTAATTCAATCATAGAAGGTAGCAATTAACTTTGGGTCCCAAGGTTCTATATATAATCTGACATCAGTGCTAAGTTATTTAAGCTGGCAAGTTTGTAGCTTACATCTCTCATTTTCCTTTATAGATCATATAAATCAATGTAACTTGTTATCTGAGTATAAAAAATTCATCTTCATACTAATGATATCTGCATGAGAAATTTTATGCCCAGCATAAAGTTGTAGTTAATACTATAAACAGTCACCACAGATATAGACACTTGTTGTCCTAATTATAGTGTTAAACTGAATAGCCACCAATAGCATGAGAATAAGCAGTTCCTGTTATACTATATTATAATGTATGCTTGAGATAAGTATGTATTTAATTTTTCAATTAGTTGTGAGGAAATAATATCAATAGGTGATCCTGAGTAGATTAGGCTTTCATCAACTTTGTGATCACAGCATTATATGAGTTACTGTAGTTCCTCAATAATCTGTAAGTGAGTCATTAGCTGAGGAAGCCAACTTAAAAACATTAAGATAAAATATCACTTGATCTATTTTTTACTAGTTGCTTGTAGAATTATCATTCTCAGCGATGTCAAAGCTATTAAGTTGAGAAACAATAGGTATAGACTGATCATGCACAGCTAAGTCATCAGCACAAGGAGCCTTGTTCCCTATGATGACCCTCTTTTGCTTTCTTGTCATCCAACTCTGCCTAACAATGCTTATTTGTATGGCTTCTTCACTCACAATAAGTGCAATTTGGTCTTTTAAAACTTTTTATGGACTTTTTTGTAAGCGACATGGATCAAGGGCATGGAGTCATGGTAGACGGGGGAGGGTCATTAATCAATAGAGCAGTAATTTCAAGAAGCGCCTTAATATCTGAACTTGAGGTAAGATTTTAACATTATAAAGTCATATAAAGTTGGATTTTAGATTTATTGTCCAGGGCAATATAATTAAAGTTATTGTGTCATCAAGTAAAAGTTGGGTACTAGTTACCAAAGTTTGTTCTTTAGAGTATAAATGATAGTAATTAAGAGTATGGTTCTCATAGATAGAGTTTCATATTTATAAAAACTTTTACTAGGATGAAAAGTGTGAGGACAACACCAAAATTCTTAATGAGAGAAGCTTTAAACTTAGCCCAAGTGTTTCAGCGTTTAAGATTAGGTACTATAATCTCTTAAGTCACTCTATTAAAACAAGAGGGTAAGTACTTGACTTTTTGTCAGTCAGGAGCTTCCTCAATAAAGTTCTCATATATATAAAGAAATGATGCAATACTAATTAATGGGGTAACCTAGTCCTTAAAGGGGGGTTTAAAACAGTTTCTCCTAAAGCAGAAATAACACCTACATCAAAAGGCTAGTTCAACTACCCTTGAATCAATCTTTTTAATGGGAGGAATGAGAGCTCTGGTTTAATCAGCTTTTTATCAATATTATTTATATCCTTTTGAAGGGAACATATCTGTGCAATCATGCATTTGGTGAAGTTTTGGTATAATTTTCATTGTAATAATCTAAGCTCAGTACTTTCAGATTCAAAAAGGATTTGAAGAACATGATTTTCTTTCTCTATCTAGCAGGTTTATTTTTTGAATATAAATACAATTTTATTGAGCCATAAAAGTTTAGACATTGTCCAACTCTACATTGAGGGCATTGACTATAAGATCTGGGTTAAAAGATCTTCATTTTGGTTTTACCAGAAATCTTTAACAATAGGTTTTATTTTCAGTCTAATATATTATTTGATATTTAACAAGGCTTCATTCATAAGAAAAGGTAAGCGCATTGCAGGTCCAGGAGTCCCAGGAGGGACTGTAATCTGCGTGGCATGGGAGGCCCATTTTGATCAAGTGAACCAGGAGGTCCTAGAGCCCTTCTACTCCAGGTGAACTCCATCTCCATAATGGCCAGAAGGTTCCATTACTCCCTCAAGTTCAACATGCCCTTGAGGTCCTAATCCTCCAAATGTACCAGGTAGTCCCATTTCTCCTAAAGGGCCTTGTAACCTTCTGGCTAGGGTAGCCTTAAAATACTGAAATTTGAATTTTATGCACCTGGTGGAGTATAACTTCCAACTTATTTATATGAGCTGAAATTTACTCAATAAATTTTTTATTTAAAAGAAGAAGGCTAAAAAGAGGGAATGTTGCAGTTGATTTTCAATGGTAAAAGTGGTTTTTTAACCTAAAAAACAACTTTAATTCTTAAAGATGATAGTCACTCCAATATACATTTGTAATAGTTGTGTTGTATAGCCACAGTCTGTTGTCCATTTGAAAAATAGCCTCACGGTAATCTCTAACATCTGAGGAAGCAAAATTAAATAAACTTTAACAGACTAAAGTGTAGTTTTTAATTAGTTAAATTGGCACAATATTTCTTAATATTGGATCACTATCAATTCAATTAAGTGGTGAATTCATGTTGTAAAAACCGTCATATTTATTGTTAAATAAAATATTACCCGCTTCAGTTCTAATTAAAATTGTCAACTCATGAAGACTTCTCATATTAGTTATAATGTAAGATCCTTTGGTTGTGGTGAGATCACTCCCCCATTAAGAGAACAATTAATAATAATTAATTATAACATCAAAATTATTAGTAGAGTTTAACTAGATATTTTGGGGTTTAAGAAAAGGTATCAGAACCTTGAGAGTAGCTAAATATAAATTTTCTTTATTTTAATTATCTGAATATGGCTTTCATTAGAATAAACCCATTGGGTAAGAATCAAGATTTCTGAGATAGGCATTTATGATCTCTAATACCTTTATCTATGGGACCATCTAGTACTAAAAAATACCTTCATCTATTGTGAAAATATTGATTTACCAGGTCACTTGGGAGTGACCAACAAAGAGCACCAGTTATTTATGTCATGTTAGATATTTAAGGAAAATACTTTTTAAGTGCAACAATATGTGAGGCAAATTAAATATAGTGTTTATAGTAACACTGGGGACAATGGAGAGAGGAGAGTCAAGGATTAAAATGAGAGCTCACTTAAGTAGAGAAAAGTTTAGGATAGGTGATGAAGATCCTATACTAGTAAGATGGTAAATCTTAATATTGTTGACTGGAGTGGTGCTACCAGAGAAGCCCTACTAAAGTTCATAAAAATTATAAAGTTTCAGGGATAAAAAGTTTTTTTAATTATAAGGATGTAATAATTATATGCTTTGCTTGAACCTCTCACCTTACAGGGTATCTACATTCTCCATTTGTGTGATCTTTGCCACTCTGTTTTTGGTCAGGTGAGAGTTCTCTTTATGATGGCTCTTTAATATGTACCTTCAAGGGATGAACGAGTGTCCACCAGTTGCTTTTATCAGGTATTGGTTAAGTTGTAAACTTATTTAAAGAAGCGTAGAACATCAGCAAGACAAATCAGATGAATTTG
This sequence comes from Massospora cicadina, assembly GCA_022478985.1. Lineage (NCBI taxonomy): Eukaryota > Fungi > Entomophthoromycota > Entomophthoromycetes > Entomophthorales > Entomophthoraceae > Massospora > Massospora cicadina. The sequence continues at coordinate 113,211 of JAKSZP010015861.1, read as the reverse complement.
GGAATAGTTACATCCCAACATATATTCTAATTCAAATCAAAAGAGATTTGCCTCAATTATCTGGCAATTAGATAAAAGCCAAAATCTTCAGAATAATTTTCTAAACAATAACAGAAATAAGTTTTCTCTCTCCAGGTTTGAGCATCTCATTTTATTGCTCACAAATTTATATTAAACACAAAAAATGACCAAAAGGTCTAGGTTTAGCAGACTTTACATTGTATCAATAATATCATTTGGCAGGCAGAAACCTGATGAGCACAATTATTTGTGCTCAAATACTAAATTAAACGTGGGTCAATTTTAGGAGAGAAACTAAAGATACTCAAAGTGACATCTGGTCACCCATCTGGTCAAGTTATTGGGCTCAAGCTCAATCAACCTTATACAAATCCTTTTTAGTAGGCTAACAGACGACCCTTAGGTTCCAGAAACCACAGATTTCCTGACTAGATGTACTAAGTCATGTAAATGTGAAACGTCATTGTGGCATTCTGGGACTTAAGGATTTTCCCACACGTTCACTGCACAAATTTATAAAGTTAACTAAATAAAACTTCTAAATGAGACTCCCAAATGGAGATCAGATATATAAAAATGGGATTTTATTTTAAACAAATAAACAAGTATTTTAGGTGAAAAGGAGGAAACACATCCTCAACATGATAAAGTAACCCAGAAAGTGATACTTGAAACAGCAATAAATTAGGCAGCAGATCTTAATGAAAGCCAGAATTCCAGCAACTTTCTGGCAGTGAAATCTGGATGGTAAAAATTTAAGCTAAATTCACAAAAACAATCTAAGTCATACTTTAAGTTATACCAATAGTATTGACTTAAGATTAAATCCTCATTGGAACTGCTGGGATTGGAATCATAAGCATAATATACTTCCTAAATTCTTCTTTTAAAAAACTATGTATAACTGTCAATAAATATAATTCATGTTTTTCATTTTCTAATGTGTGGGCTTCTACTAAATTTTCATAGTGTTTAACATGGCAAGGCCTTGGATATATCTTGATGGTGATTTTATAAAAACAATGGAACTCCTATCAATCTCTAATTGACAACTAGCTTATCTAAACCTTCTGGATTTGGCGTTAGTCAGCTCCATGGCCCTTTATTTTTTAGCACTAGTGATTTCCAACCCAAAAGGGGAGCTGCCATGAATCTTTATTTGCAAATGGGATAAACAAAGGGATTATTAGAGATAAAAAATTCCTAATATGGCACCTCAGCTAACAGCCTATGAAGCCATATCAGAAGGTGAGGAAGCTTTGGCGAAACTTTTGTCTGGCGCCTGCTTTAGCTGGCAGACCATAGCAGACATCATTGGGGTAGGAGCACCAGCAACATGGGGCATAAGATGGTATAGTTGTGGCGTTTCTTCATTTATGAGGCTAGAGGTGTCCATCACCTCAACATATTGAGCAAGTTGATTCTCAGCGAAAGTGATGAGAGCCAGCACACAAGTGAAATACTTGATGCGCCAGCTGATTTCAGGATAATTGGGGTTAAAAAGAGAAGTTTTTGCCGTGTCAATGCAAGCCTGGCTCACACCAAAAGTGAGCTCCTCAATTTCATATTTAGCATATTACTCAAAATCATGAGGGAATTTGGAATAGGGATGCCCTCAACCAAAGGCTCCATCACTTCATAAAGTTGCTCACAGATTAGGGTCTTGGCAGGAGCTGCAGAGGCTTCAACTGCCATTTTATTTATATTTTTATATATGGGATAACCGTTTTTAGGGCAAAAATGATGGGGCCATGATTTGAGAGTATCAACAAAAAATCCTCTAAAGCGAAATTTGGCTTGACATGGTACAGCCGTTCATCCTCATCAATCCATTTGAGAGCCTTGAATGGATTGGATTCATCCAGCACTGGGACAGCCATCGGAATTGGGGCAGTAGCAGGAGCTGATTGGCATGTGCTGTCAACCACAGCAGCTCAGCAGAAATTGGTTCAGCTATCAACTCAGGATTCTGTAATATGTCAAATCTTGATTTAAATTTTTGAACTTTTGGCTCTAATTGGCTGCCACTTTTGGAGCTGCGCCAAAAAGCCCTGAGGTTGGGGTGGGAGGATTGAGCCCCATTCAAAAATTTGGGGTGAAACAGCCATGGGCCCAATGCCTGAGGAATGAGTGGCAGAAGTTGCAGAAGTGGAAATTGTGGGGCACTTGCGCTTCAAGTGGTCAAGCTCCAAGCACAAGGGGCAAATGGCGCAGCCATTTTTGATGTGTGCCCAGAATGTTTTTAGGGGCATATCTGATCACAGTGTGGGGAAGAATCATGAGCTGGGTATTGTCACTAAATGGGCAGATCGTTGTGAAGGCGTGAGGCCCGGCCATATGATCTGCCCCATTTGGAACCATGAACTGCAACATGGAGCATGCGCCATAAATGGCCAAACCCTCGGTGAGCTCATGGAAGAGGCATTTGGGGGAGAGTTGGGAGGGCAACCCAGCAAACTGGACCACCAAAGTGGCCTCACTGGGATCTGGGTTCAAATGGTGGGAATAAGGATTTTTAAAAATGATTTGCAGCTTGGCTGCTGCTACTGCATCAGCTTCTGAATGGAAGCTGAGATCAAAGTACCCCTTAAAGGGGCAGAAGTAAATAAATCTGGTGGTGTTAAAAACTGCAGCGGCCATCTTAATGATGGCTGTGCTCACATATGGGAAAAGAGTTCCTTATTTGACCTGGAGGACAAATTGCAAATTGCTCCATAAGAGCACCAAAGGGCTCTGGAGCACCATCTGGGAGCTGGTGAGATGGTGGGCCAAGTTTCGAGGGGGACATAACGGCTGGTAGTGTTGGGAGGGCTAGTGGAGCCAGCCCAGGCATGCTTTAGCGTGGTCAAAAATCACCAGCAGGTGGCGCACCACCGCCCCATATCAGGGCAGTGGGTGTCAACACCATTAGAATTTTAATTTTTGTGCTCATTTGAGTGGCCATGTTTTGTTTATTTTTTAAATCCAAATTTGGCTTCAATTATAGCTATTGAAGCAAAAGTAAGAATCAATATACTCTTTTTACCTATGGCCCTTTCTTGATTTACTTTAGTTATGGATATGGTGAGATGCCATCTAGGGTTTGTATATAACTCAGATTAGACACTAGTTTTTGAGGTTTAAAATCATGATACAATTATTGATTAATAAATCTTCTCTCATTTTGACATTCTAGTGAGTTTCTCTGGATAAAAACTATTGTTTGTTCTGATAGCAGATTCTTCACTTTTGAAATATGTCACTAATTTATGCAATAAACTCATATGTTGACTTCCTGATCAAAGCACTATGAAGACTAATTTAACATCTTCTTTGAAATTTCAATTTTCTCTAGATGTACTATTCATGATTGCCTTTCATAATCATGTCCCAAGACTGTTTTATGGAGATGCTTCAACAAACTTGATTTCATATTACTTAATGAAGATCTTCACATAAACCAAATAAATAAATTTCAAGTACAAGCACATGGTTATATGAATAGATTTTTTGTAAAGTAAAGCTAAAACATTATTATACTTCTAGGAAAATAAAGATAATATAATAGGAAATAAATAAAGCTATATGGCAGGAAGTCGCACGCCTGCTTAAGGTTCAAAACAAACAGGAATTTTTTCTATCAAAGAGTATCTTCACGAGTCAGATTGAGTCACCAATCCCATCTACCCTCCGCTCCCTAATAATACCCATTGCAATATGGACAATACACACAATTGCATTAGATGCGTTCAAGGGCATGGTCCCAACCATTCATGAAATTATTAACAGATTCCATGTCCACTTACTAGAGCACTTCCAAGCCTGGCTCTATGGATATATGAGACCAAGACAAAAAGCGCTCATAGAATCATGGTTCCCACTCTGGTTCCTCCACACAGACCCTTTCCTTCACACCTGCTCCATAGCAGGGGAAACCCCCTCGGAGTAGTGCACTAATCCCCCCATACCTGGCAGTCCCGCTGGCAACAGGGGTAACTTGAGTACCCTGGGGTGCCCAATTTTTTGTGTTTCTTAATTATTCTCTTAGTTTCACATATATTCGGTAATGTCTGTCCCCTGGTTGGCTTACCTTGGTTAAATAAAAGAATAGGAAATAATGGAACGTGTTTATTATTAATAAATTTTTTCAACAGGAACTCTTGTCAAGCGCATCTTTAATTCACCTTCTTCTAGAATCAATCTGATTAAGCTCTTTGATGTTGGATCTTTGTCTCATAGTGGAGTTCTTATGGATTGGATTTGATCTTCTTGTTAAAGCTCTGCTTCTTGGTCAAGTGTGGAGTCCTTGGTACATGCTAAATGCTCACTGCTTTTTAATGATAGTTATAAAATATTTCAATGGATGGCTTAAACCCAAGGCAAATAAATTCAGCTTTTAATTTGTTTCTTAAAATTTTATGTTCACCCAATCTGGTAATAATTAAGTCAGATGATGGTGACCAGATGAAAACTTGCCTCAACAAGATATAAGTAATATGACCACCTTAAGTGGTAATGTGTTGACTTCTTCCATAATTGGAAGCCATAATATTTATTTAAGTTGTCCTAAAGCATAAAAGGGGCTAGGTTTTCACCGTTACCAACAATAAAAATTATTCTATTTTATGGTATAAAGACCTACAATTATACTGAAACCATATGGCCACCAGCTACTATATAAAGGGATCCATTTGTGGTTTTTTTCCCAGTATATAGATCATATTAAACATCACATGAATTGATGATAAATGACAAGAATCATTCTAGAGGTCAAACTATATGGCATAATGTGGCTTCATAATTCTCAGTAATATTATCACCAAAGTAAGATAAACAACAGAAACAAATTCTATAAGGATTAAAAAGTTTTTTTTAAAAGAAGAAATAAGGACATATACATAAAAAATGAGGAAATCTATACTTTTATATTGGAACTTAAGGGGAAGATACCCCAGTGGTAGAATAGGGACTTCTACCGCTGCCTCCCCAAGTTTGATCCTGGTAGTGAACTTTGGGTAGGGGACGATTATGACTGTGTTGGCATTGCGCACCAATGCCCTGAACCGAGATACCAAATAGAAAAGGCAGTCCATGGAGTTCCTAGCCTATCTATGCTGCGCATGGAGGTTTCCAGGGTTTATCCTCCTTTCCCATTTTCTTCACTTCCCCTCATCATTGCGTTATCATCCTCAGGTCAGCCCACCTCAAATAAAATTTAAAATCTAAAATATATATTGGAACATAAGCTATTTACTAATTCTCAACTTTATCAGCATTTATGGGATTACACTTTAGCTTCACGGTTGATGAACTCCAAATTTTGATTTTATTAGATCTTCTTAGTCTAGATACTAAAATATTTTGTGGATCCTGTGGTTTGTTCAATGAGACTCTTTGCTGTTCTGTTATCTTATGTGACTCATGTGACTCTTGTGGCGCTTTGTTTAGTATTGGTTGATTTATAAAAATTAGTGTTAAAATCAAGGGACAATAAAATGATCATTAATGACTAATAGTTCCTCAAAAGTTAACTACACAGGTTTTATATGTGCACAATTCACGTTGTCTGATAGTAGTTGATAGTTGATTGATAATAGTATGAATACTATTATCCAAAGTTTAATAGTTAGCCCATTATGGTCCAACGCTAGATCTATACTTCTCCACAAAATACTCTTGATGTTGACTTGTAGGGACTTCTTCCCTTATCCACCTAACTTGATCCACGCTCAGATCCAGAAGTTTATGGCCTGTATTCTCTTGTGACATGGAGTTCGCAGCAATTCCTGTCTAAGTTAAGCTTCTCTTCTAGGGATACTCAATCCTTACTCTTTATATGACAAAAGAGTCCCCAACTATGGCACACAGCAATAATTTCCTGAAGATGAATAGAACTTAACACAATGATGAATTCTACTAACTTGGTCCTTTTTTTATTGATGTGAATTAACAGGGGAATTTATAGAGGGAATTTGGCACCCAACCATCAGTTGGTGCCTCAGCCATGAAACGGTCTGTTGCCATTGGACTTCCCTTTGACGTCTCACCAGTGATGGTATTCTCCATCTGGTTAGGCTTCCTTCATTGGACATCCTTGAGACCTAAAACAGCCTCAGAAAACATGTCCCTAACGTTTCCCACTTGATCTCAGCAAACCAACCATCTTTAGCAAGCATCCTGCTTAGGTGATGGGACTTGTTAGCCATTATAGCAGGTCGCAAACCAACTGATCAATTTTCAAGTTGCAGTTGACATTACTCACCTTGCAACTTGCTCATTAAATTTCAATTGGTTAGTGATGAAGCCCAACAAAGCCAAATTGGTATATCTGATAATTAATCATTGATTAACTATCAGATGCACCCATTTCATCTGCAACTCTGCCCAACAAAATTTAATCATATCTGGATTGATCCCTGATGGATCAAACCTGGCAAATTACCTGAAATACCCCAAAAATTATTAGACTGAAATTGGAATCAACTGAGATCCAATTCATTCACCATTAAGGAATTATCCCTAGTAATCTACAGGTAATCTAGGAGTCTGGAAAAGTGGGTAAAAATCCCAACACATCCCCTCTCTTGCCTGGATTTCTAGTAAGAATAGGATTGGGACAGGAGAATACCTCCTTGGACCAAGTTAAATAATTCTTGGTTTCTAGTTTAGCACAGTCAATCTTCACTAAACGCTTCTCAAGATAACCTTTGTCACGCGGTTCTATTCCTTTTCCTCCTTGATACTGCTTTCTCAGAGCATGGTCCTCATGACCCACTGTCACGCTGGGATGATCAATTTACTCAAGACAATTCTAGTCCCTGAAAGCCAGTTCTCTCCCCAGTCAGGGCATATGGCCCATTTTCATATTCAGGACCTTATTCTGGCATCCTTGAAGTCCTGATTTCCCTCCTTGGCCTTAGAGGAGGTCACTGTCATCAATTTTTTTGATGCACAAAGAATGCTCAATTATATTTGCTTTGATTATTTTTCTTATAATAACTTTTTGCTCATATCATTCTTAATTCTTTTCTTTTAGAAGAGCTTATCTCATTAATATTGAAAAATTTCTCCAAAAGAAAAGCTTAATTGATTAGAAGTGAATAATGTCAACTATCATAAAAAGTCTGACATCCCTACTCTCATCCAACTCATATGTAAAATTTGGAATCATGGTACCACAACTTCTTGACAGTCTGTCTGATAAAGATGCTCGGCTCTTCCAACTGATGAGTCATTCTGAATGACAAAGTCTCTTTTTTATGGTCCCCCTAAGAATCATACTCCCAGTCAAGCACCCATAGCAGTCCTTCCGCAAAGCTACCAGAAATGGCATCCAACCCCAATGAAACCAGATTAGCAATTGTCTCAAACAACTCAAAGCCAATACTCCTTTTGTTTATTTAACCAAGATAAGCCAACCAGGGGACGGATATTACCAAACTAAAACTAAAAATCATAATAATAAAAATAATGATTCAAACAAAACGCCCAAAATGGACGGATCAATTGAATTGTACCTACCAAAATATCCAACCAGGTGGGCAGCGAATACTACTATCCCTCCATGGTGGATGGGGAGGGGGATTGGGGGGGCTCGTTTTCAGCCACATCCATCTCATTCCAGATTAGGGTGCGTGTTAAGGCAGATAGTAAGAGTGTGGGGGCATCAGAGGCTTAGGGTTTGATATCCTTGATGACTGGAACTTCTGAGTAGATGCCAGCCATCATTATACCAACGATGTATTTGCCCAAAGCGTCTTCAGCTTTTAGGAGGGCGTCTGGGAATTTAATGAACATGGCAATGTTGGTTCAGTTTATTTTTGCTTTCAGATTCCGTGCTACTGTTACCACGTTCTGGATGGCTTCAGTGACGTTTTTGTGTAAAGTTTTCATGTTGATCTTACTTTGTGCAGTAAGATTTATGGGGATGATGAGAGGTGGAATTCCTCCTGCAAGTGCAACCACAGATTTGGTGGCAGCTTTGCAAAGCGGATGACAATCTGGTGTGGCAGCTGCTTCTACTGCCAGCTGGTGGTCGCTGTAGAACAGTGTGGCATTAGGTTGTGGGACATATTTCTGAGGTGGGAATTTTGCATCCCATTCTGCATTACAGAGCCGCTCAAGTTGCAGCATCGGTTCTTCAATGATGTTAATTAGTTTGTCAATTTTTATCCAATAATTTCCATGGATTTTGGTTGAATTGGATTGGGAAATCAGCATACGGTTAAGGTTTGTTTGATTTGTTTGCAGATGCATGGGATCTAACTGGGATCTAATCTGATGTTTAATTGGATGAATTATTTAGGGCATTCAGGCAAGGTGGGTGCTGATTAGTGGCTGTAGGTGCAGCTGCAGCATCAGGCATTGGAGGAGGGGAAGGTAGGATTGTACCCCATGTTGGAGTTGGCGCAGGGTGGGCAGCAGATTGGTGGGCGTCAGGCAAACTTTTGGCATTGTTGGAAGTTTCTGAGTATGGGCATTTGCATTTTGAGTGGTCTAACTCAAAACAGGATGGACAACTTGTCCGTCCGCCCTCAACGTGGGCCCAGAATGGATAGTTAGGGGCAGATGGGATGGTGGCATGAGGGGGAATTGCAAAGAAATTTTTTAAATTCAGGGCTGATTGTGGCATATTCCTGAGGCCCAGCGAGGCGTGTGGCCCCATTTGGGACCACAAAATGTAAGATGGGGTTAGCGCCGTAGGCTGCCAAACCTTCCATCAGCTCCTGGTGGAGCACTTCGGGGGGAGGTGTGTGGGCAGGCCAGCAAACTGGACCACCAAAGTGGTGTCCGCTGGGAGCTGAGTTCAAGTTGTGGGGAGAGAGGGTGCCCTGGAATACCAGGGCACAGTTGCTGCAGTGGCAGCATTGGATTCACAGGCGAAGCTGAGGTCAAAATACCCCTTGTAGGGGCGGAAGTCAATAAAACAGACTGGTGTCATCACCACCTGAGCCATATTGATAATGGCTTGGTCATCATAGGGGAAGAATTTCCCATATTCAACCCTAAGGTTGAAATGCATGTTGCTCGGGGAGCACCAAGTGGCAGCGGGGCTCTGCTTGGGTTCAGGTGAGATGGGCATCAAGATCCTTGGGAGGAACAAATTGTCCCAAGGGTTTGTAATGACTGGGTGAGCCAGTCTGAACGCATTTTCCTTTCAGATGAAAAATGGAGGGGGAGTTTCGCTGCTGCCCCATGCTGGGACTTTCAGCAGGGGATCTGACAACATTGGAGCAAAACTTTGGTGTGCGATTAAGTGTTTGCTTTTAATTTACTGAAATTAATTTGCTCAGAAAGTTATGCTGAGCCGAGAGAGATTGTTAATACTCCTTTTGTCATCAATTTCTTATTAGATTTTAATACACTCCTGGATTTGGCTCCTTTTGCAGATACTCCTACCATCATCAAACCTCCTGAAGAAATACCATCTGATATTGATTAATCGTTCCTCACCAGATCTGACAAACTTCTGGAGTCCCTTTTCCAACTCAGCCAATTTTACAAACTAGCTGTTCTGTCAACCAAACTGGCCATCATAGATCGTAAACATTTTGAACTCCCCACGCAGAATTGAGGACCCAAGAGATCAAGGATCTGTCCATAGCTCTGAATCCCTTTGATATTACAAACAATCAAGATTGAGACGTTGCAGCCTATGCCCTTTGTTTTGCTGGACAAGCTCTAAAAAGTTGGGCTACAAAGCTTCCAACCTCTCCCAGATTTCATTGCTCATTCTGCTTTTAGATTCAAAAAGCTCACAATCATTTTTTACAGGATGCCATCCGCTCCTTGCACGTCTCATTTTTGGTGCATCCTATTGGTACCTTTTCTTGATGGATTTTTCAAGGGGCATGATCTGGCAACCCCACCTAGTATCCCTTGTACAATGCTGGCTCATATGTCCATTGTTCTTGACAAAGCCCGTTGGCAAGTGTTCAAGACAAATCTTCCAGCTCCAGTTTATAAAAGGATTACTCAGGGTTATTCATCAACTGCCTCTTCTTGTTCTGTTGCTTTCCTCCCCAATCCAGGGTATTGTGTTTGGCAAGTACCAATATCTTTATTTCTTTTTCCCTCATTGTATTCTCACAGGGATCAACCTCCACTCAACAAACTTGGCTTTGAGTAGGTTTAAACCTTGCTAGCGTCCAATCTCACATAGATTTCACCAGTTTATTTACCCCTACTGTTATACATCCTCCCACCCCCAAGAGGCAGCATAGGCAGAATCATCCCATGAGTCAAGGTTAACCAATAAAAATTATAAAATTGTATGATTTTTGTGTGCATTTTAAAGTATTTTTCCATATTTTTTATCATTCTTTTATTATTCTTCTTTTTTATATGGGAAATGACATTCACTCAGTTTGGCGGTCCATTTTTATTTATTCCCCCAAAATTGGTTTCAAGGTATACTTCGACCTACCAGTTTTCCATGGTTCAGAGGTCTTACTTTTAAGACTTAACCATCTATTTTGGTTCAGAGGTCCTTTTTTAGGACTTAACCAAATATTATCAGGACATAACCATCTCAATGGTTCAGCAGTCCATTAGAAAACACTCTTTTTAATTTTTTATTTTATTCACTGCTTTAGATATTTAGCATGGACTCAATTCACAGTCTTCCATCCAAGAGGTTCTTGATAGAATAGGCATCTGTCACCATCTTGGCGATAATCTCAAATGGACCTGACTAAAACACATCTAGCTTGTTTCTTCTTCCAAAACCATGCGTATCACATCAGGGAACTTTTCTACTATTTGGTATTCTAATAATGCCAGTCAGTTCATATCATCCGTCGTTTTGGCCTTGATGCTCTTCTTCAAGGTCATATCAAATGATTCAATTGCATCTCAATCAGAATATTTGACAATTGGATCAGGTACTGCTCAGCACTCATCCCCAATGTTGGCTAAACCACCCAATTAAAATAGTGGTAACGCGGCCTTATTCCATACAATAATTTGTCAGTGTTTTTCCTATTTCTGTATGGTGACTTATATTAAATGCAAATGTCACCAAACTGTGGTATTTTCCTTATGCAGAAATTCTACCTGCGACTAGCTCCCTCTGTATCATGGCCAGCGTTCCGTTGACCCGTTCTACCAGTCTGTTCATCTCCAGCCAGTAAGGTACTGATACAACTCCATAGATTCCCATTATTTCATTCAATTGGTGGATCACATGAGATGTGAATTTGTTCCATTATCGCTCAACAAGACCTGCAGGCCTCCATGTCAATATACTCCTTGATCCAGTATGAACCTTGCAGTGCTTGTCGCGTCTACTTTTGCCAGGGCCTTCTTGACCCATCTAGTAAGATGGTTGATTGCAACTATGATGTATTTGACTCCTTTGTACTCATTGTTAATTTTCCCATCATATTTTTGGACACCATATCCTAGGCAAATCCAGGGCGGACCAGTCAATATCTGGTTGTGTTCTTGTGAGGCTTGTGCAACTGGCACTCCACACAGCAAGCAGGATAATCCACTACATCATAGTTGATAGACTCCCAATAATAGTACTGGTGAATGTGGTTGGTCATCTTCCTCAGGCCTCCATGACTGAAAGCCTTTTATGCAGCTTAAGTGATTACCACTCATTCCGATGGTCTTGGGAATAATAATAATTTCCCAACAATTGTCTTAAAAACTTGTCCATCCTTGGTCTCAGTGTTTTCCATAAATTTCCAAAGTGCACCTTGGATTTATCAGGGCTCATTCCCAATTTCTCCATCAATCATCTTCTGGAACAACTCATACACCTGCTGGTATATCACTTGGACCATTAGTAACCTTGATAAGCCATTCACATTATGGTGAGATTCCCACTCAGTGAACTATCTCATATTAATAATATTGTAGCTTTAATGCCCATTTGGCCAGACATCCTTCCAGTTCTCTTAGATTATGCAGCCAACGCAGCGAGGAGTGGTCCTTCACTACTTTAAAATGCATTCTGTGAGCATACACCCAGAACTGTTTACAGGCGTAAAATTACTGCAAGACATCTAAGCTCAGTAATAATGTAATTACTTTAAGCTGCTGATAGTGTCTAGCTCACATAAGCTTCTGGATGCTCATCCCTGAGCTCATCTACTTAGCTCAGTACTGCGCCAATTGCTGTTACTGAAGCATCAGTCTCTACTATAAATTCTCAATTGAAATTTGGACATTCCATATCAAAGAATGTATCAGATACTAGAGTAACTCATCAAAAGTACCCTAGGCCTCTATATTATAAAAAATCCTTTCTTAGGTTCCTTCAGCAAATGAAAGAGTGGCTTAAAAATTTTCACAAGATCCCGTATAAATCTTTGGCAGTATCCAACCTTTACAAGGAACACTTGTATATCTCAAACATTTCTCAGGATGGCCATCTGATCTATAGCCTCAATCTTCTGGTCTTGCGACTGCAGTCCACTAAAGTTGACAAAGAATCCCAGATATTCAACTCTTTCTTGAAAAAGTGGCACTTCCTTGGCTTAATCTTCAGGTTAGCTGCGGACAGTCTATTTAAAACTTCTTCCAAGTGGTGTAAATGGTCAGTAAATGTCTTACTGAACACATTTATATTATCCAGGTACACCAGGTCGCATGAAAAATATTAAGTAATTTATTATAGCGTCCATGACCCTCTGGAACGTTGCAGGTGCATTATATAGACTTTGGGACATCCTATTTGGTTGATACAGCCCCTGCATGGTAATGATCATGCATTTCTTCTAACCTTCCATTGGCAAATCAATTTGCCAATATCCTGACATCAGGTCCATTGTGGAGAAATACTTCGCTTTTCCTAATTGATCTAATGCATCATCAATTTTTGGTAGTGGATATGAATCCTTCTTTAATTATTTTTTAAGCTTCCAATAATTAATCACCACCCTATTAGAGAAATCTTTCTTAACCACAATCAGGATATGGCTTGCCCAGGGACTAGATGATGGAACTAGAAGCCCATGCTTCACTAGTTTGCTGATATCTTCTTCCACTACTGCTTTGGCCATCTTTGACCATTGAATAAGTCTCATCCTTATCAGTAAATTTTCCCCAGTGTCAACTTTGTGGATGACATTCCTTGCACATCCTAAATCATGATTGTAATAAACAAATATTTTCTGATACTTTTTGAATAGATTGAGCACCTCCTCCTGCTGTCTGTCCATCAACTCAGTGATTTGCACTTGATCAACCAATATATTGATGCTCTCAGTCACACCTTCCAATAATCTCATCTCATTGAGGGTACCAAAATTGTGTAATTTCCTCAATTCCGCTGTGGGATCTGTAACAGATCAAGTGGTACCTGATCTGTACATTGCTACGGATTAGTTAGTACTATATCTGAATAGGGAATTTATAAAGAGGAAACCTGAACAAAGGGGAATTGGAGCATGGGAAATTCGACGATCCAAAGCTAAAATGCACTTAAGTCAATATGACGTCAGACTTATGAGTGGTTCAGATGATGATTCCATGGGGAATGGAATCCTTGCCCAAGATGTGTGGAACAGTTCAGGAGAGCTTGGCATAGTGGAAAGCCTATTTTATATTTGAAAATGCACTGTATTTGAGGATAGGCTGGCTTGAATATCCAGTTGAGTCTTCTACAATAACCCTAAAATCCAATAAAGATTTGGTTGCACAAGAAAAGAGTATTTTATAAAAAATAGAATATCGGATTGAAAGTATGAGCTCCCATAGTGGGCATGGTGTGACGTTGGCGTGCTACTTGTTATCCTCCTACAGCGTGTGGACAGGGATCCGAGGGCATGTGGCAATGGCGGAACTTGGCGGATGGATTTGGGGATTGGCTCTAATGGGCTGGTCTCTAGTGGAGTCAGTTATATGGCTCTTACTTCCCGATTCCCTTGTGGGATATTGGTGCAAACTCATTTGTTACATTAGACTCAACTCAAATTGTTCTTGGTTCAGCTGTGAGTGGAAGGAGGTGGATGGTCTGGAAGGGGAGGAATGGTTTGGCTGTGAGTTGAAGGAGGTGGATGTTTCAGAAGGGGAGGAATGGACTAACTGCGAGTTGAAGGAGGAGGAGGTTTGGAAAGGGAAGGAATGGGTCTACTGAGATCCAAAAGAGACGTCATGAGTGAAGTTCCAAATGTGGTTGGCTCAAGTGTCTGGAGGAACTGGGAGTGAAGTGTACCAGGGGGCGGATGAAATGGCGCAGGCCATGGCGGATGTTAATAATCAATAAAGAGTATGGTGCGGGCAGTGGCCCATCATGAGCAGCAGGCGGATAACCAAAAGGCGTCCAAAGGAGCTGTGGATGAGTTGTACCAGGGGCGGATGAAATGGCGTTAGCCATGGCAGATATTGAGAGGAATCTATGGGGAAGTGTGGAGCGGGTGGTGGCCCAGAAAGAGCAACAAGCGGATCCACAAGGAGCATCCAGAAGGGCCATGGACAATTTGTGCCAGGAGGCGGATGAGATGGCACTTGTCCTGGTGGATACTGAGGGAGAGCTACAGGGAAGTTTGGAGTGGGTGGTGATCCACCAGAAGCAACAGGCAGATCCATGAAGATCGTCCGGAGGAGCCATGGATGGAGCATACCAAGGGCTGAATGGGATGGCATGTTCCCAGATGGATACTGAGGAGAAGTTATGGGGCTGTTTGGAACAGGTGAGGGCCTACCAGGAGCGACAGGTGGATCAGTGCAAAGCACCGGATCCAGAGCTTTGGAGATGGGCAAAGGGCCAGCCGCGTGCACAAGTGAAGTGGAAAGGTGATCTGAAGGAGGAGATGACGTGGCGAATGGGAGAAGTTGGCACGCAGTGCCCAGGGATGGCCCAGGGATTCTGATCTTCACAGGGGGTGATGTAATGGATCAGGTGGTACCTGATCTGTACATTGCTACAGATCAGTTAGTACTAGATCCAAATAGGAAATTTATAGGAGGAAACCTGAATAAAGGGGAATTGGAGCAAGGAAAATTCAATGGTCTGAAGCTGAAACACATCTGAGTCAATATGACATTGGACTTACGAGTGGTTCAAATGATGATTCCATGAGAATGGAATCCTTGCCCAAGATGTGCGGGACGGTTCAGGAGAGCTTGGCATAGTGGAAAGCCTATTTTATATTTGAAAATGCACTGTATATTTGAGGATAGGCTGGCTTGAATATCCAGTTGAGTCTTCTATGATAACCCTAAAATACAATAAAGATTTTGATGCACAAGAAAATAATATTTTATTTAAAAATATCAGATCAAAGGCATGGGCTCCTATAGTGGGCATGGTGTGGCATTGGCGTGCTACTTGGTATCCTCCTACAGCGTGTGGACAGGGATCCAAGGGCATGTGGCAATGGCGGAACTTGGCGGATGGAGATGAGGATTGGCTCTAATGGGCTGGTCTCTAGTGGAGTCAGTTATATGGCTCTTACTTCCTGATTCCCTTGTGGGATATTGGTGCTAACTCATTCATTACAAGATCAGATGAACAAATGCAATGATCTGATCTGCTTAGACTTCATCAGTTTTTCACTCAAATTTGCCAGAAGAACTCAAAGTTCTCCATGGCCTGGCATAATTATTCCAGGATCCACCCATGGATCAACTCTGGACTTTTTCCAGGGGCTGCTGACTTCTCCATAAAACAGCTCAGTTATCTATAACGTCAATCCCTTATCAACTATGATCTGTGATTCTGATAGTATAGTCCTCAAATTCTTAATTTGCAATGGAACCCGAGTTTCTAGGACATTTGTTGGCATTTTCTTCGTTTTTGCACAACCAATTGGTAGAAAATTTGGGATAATACCATCATTGTAGATCAGATTGATGAAATTATCTCTCCTTGTCAGAAGAGTTTCCCCGTCACTCTGATAAACTAGCGGTAACATCTGACCCAATATGATCAATGTATTATACTCAAAGTTGCATTTAACTCCATATATTCTTAAAACACCTTCCTAATCAGAATATCATAGTTTTGATTGACCAAAACCATTGCTGGGGCGGATAACACTAAAGATCCAAATCAGAGTGGTAAAGCACTATACGCTCCACAGGAGATGAGTGTATTTGGCTCAGCAGTCCCATATTCTTTCTTGTGCTCCAGATCAGGCGAGATCCTCATTTTCTTCACCAACTTGATTGAGACAAAATTGATAGGCACTCTACTATCAATTATTGCCTGCATCCAGACCTAATTAACCAGTATATCAATATACATACACTCAGAGTATTGTAAAATGGTATTTACTGAGTGTATAGCGGCTTTATTCACTAAAAGAAGGTGTGAATAATTTGCATTAATAGATCAATAAATAGTTCCTTAAATTCCTTAAGGGGGATAGATAGGTTTACCTTATCTAATTTTACTTCAGTCAACTCTTACTAATTATCCACAACTCAAATCTTGTCCACTAGTTGTTGCACATATGGGCAAGCAACTTACTTGATTCTTTTGAGATTAATCCTCTTCACTCCAGATCTGATTACTGCATTGACATAAAACTGATTACTTAATAAAGTTGGTCCTGCGCATCATAATTTACAAACAGATCTCTAATATCGATTTCTTTATTTAAGATATTGGGGGAACGGGTTTATCTGCAGTCTAGACTGTTCCCCATTTAGGCTGCAGGCCCTTTTTCTGACTCCTGTGGGAGTTTAACCTGGTTTTCCTGGACCACGTTAATCTGCTCCTTTGGCTTCTTGTGTTAAGAAGTGAAGTGCCCCTTTTCTCTGCACGGAAAACAGCGTTTGTCTTTCTTATCTGTCTGCTTGGACTTCTTGGCTTATTTCCTGTCACAGTTCAATTGTTGGACTCCTTAGCGCTCTCAGTACCCTTTGTAAGATTTGAATTTTGAACTAGACTTGGTTTGAAGCTGCTATTAGGGGCCTTAAATGTAGCTCCAAATATCTTCAAATAATCCACTATCTGAAAGGTGGTAATTTTGGTTGCGAACACAGAAGACATCATTTGATGTAAATTGTGATAGGACTAATGGGCCACTTGAAATGTGATCCATGCGTCAAAACCATCCAGTACTTTCACTTCGAACAGAATCTGTGATTCTTGGTAGAATTAATCAGCATAACTTGCTAAGGACTCATCCTTCTGGAATTAGATTCCCATAAATTCCTGTTTGCGCTTCAACATACATGTGGGACTTACAAATTCTGTCATTATGGAAGCCTTGACCTCCAATTATGAACAGCTGTCCCCCTCTAGATAGTGTAACATCAAATTCTGACAGTTTATGTCCAAACAGTTCATCACCGTCAAAGCTTTTTGACAGTTGCCATACCTGAACATTTTCATGTTTAACAATCAAAAGAACGCGGGGGCGATAATCCAATGAATGTAAGCAATTTTGGCGTAGCTCTAAATCCCCCCAAATTTTCTCTAGCCACCAATCTTGGTTTGGCTACTTGACTGACTTGAGGAATGATTTTGGGAGTCATCTCCAAAATGGCTGCAAGTGCAGTCAGCATATTTCTTGTAATAGTTGACTTCCCAACTGGGGTTCTTGGGGTCCTTTCTTCAGCATCAGTCGCCGCATAGGGCTCACATTCACATCTATGAGTCTTCAGCTCTTTGACTTTCTTCATTAAGTGCTCTATGTCTGTGCTGAATGAACGCAATCAAATTCAATTCACTTCACATTCAGTTTTCAAGTTTAAAAGTTCTCTAACTAGATCTCCTTCTTTTTTCTTTAATGATTTTACTTTCCTTAGCAACCCATTGCAGAAATTGAATACATCTTTGAAGCTTTCCTCAATCTTGGTAACTCTCTCCTCTAAGGCAGCAAATTCTATGCGATCAGCAGAATTCAAGGCATTCATGTTGACAGTTGCCAATTTCATCCAGAGTTTTCTTAACTCGTCCTTGTATATCTTATACTGATATTATACTCAACTACCATCTGTAGTGAGCACCAATTGCTAAAATTTAGGAACTTTTACTGATCATTAAAGACTGATAGTTCCTCAAAAGATAACCACACAGGCTTTATATGTGCACAATTCACGTTGTCTAATAGTAGTTGATAGTTGATTTATAATAGTATGAATACTATTATCTGTAGTTGAATAGATAACTTGTTAGATCTAATTTTAGACCTGTACTTCTCCACAAAATAATCTTGATGTTTACTTGTAGGGACTTCTTCCCTTATCTGTCTAACTTGATTCATGCTCAGATTCAGAAGTTTATGGCCTGTCTTCTCTTGTGACATAGAATCTGCAGCAATTCCCATCTAAGTTCAGCTTTCTTCTAATAATCATCAATCCTTACTCTTTATACAACAAAAGAGTCCCCAATTATGGCACAAAGCAATAATTTCCTGAAGATGAATAGAACTTAACACAATAATGAATTTTAAAAACTTGGTCCTTCTTAATTAATGTGAATTATCAGGGGAATTTATAGAAGAAATTTGGCACCCAACCATCAGTTGGTGCCTCAGCCATGAAACGGTCTGTTGCCATTGAACTTCCCTTTGACGTCTGTTATTTTTGCTCATATTCCCAGCCTGCTATATTACCTGGTATCGCTACGGGAAAAAATCAATAAGGCAAAGTAAATTGGAAATTGGTTGACCTGAATTTCAGAGGAACTACATTTGGGGGATTTTAGATATTTGTCTGGTCATATCCGTCGGGGATCAATCTGTATAAATACCTAATATCTCATTGGGTGGAGCGGCTGACAAAATTAGGGCATCTGATAGTGATTAACTGTCAGGTGTACCAATAAAGATTAGTCAGGTTTCATCACCGACTGATTGGGAATGTTTAACGAGTTGTGAGGCGAGTGATGCCGCCTGCAACTAGTGAATCAATTGGTTAGTGAAGTGACCTGCCATAATGGGTAAAAAGTCCCAATATCTAAGCAGGTCGCTAGCCAATTATGAATGATTCGCTTGGATCAAGAGGAAAAAGTTAAAGCTATGTCTCTGACTCTTTCCGTTTGAGGTCTCAAGGATGTCCAATGACAGAATACTAGTCAGGATGGGGAAGACCATCACTGCCAAGATGGGAAAGGTGATTCAATGGCAACGGCTGCTGTTTCATCAAAGAGGTGTCAACTGAGGGTTAGATGGCCAAATCCCCTATAAACCCCCTAGGATTCACTCTAATAAAAGATATACCTTTATATAGATAAAAACACATATACATTACTACTTTAGAACATTATTAGTTTTATTGTAGATTTGGTAATAGTTAGACTATCAGCATCTAGCTTGAAGATTCCATCTCGAGGATATTATTGCAGAAGGCAATAATTGGTAGACTCTCAGAGAAGAGTAGAGATCTGAGTGGGGATCTAGAGACAAAGGGAACCACGTCTAAGGGATTGCTGCTGACTGTGTGTTGGGTTGAAGGAGACTGTCATCAGAGGATATTAACAAAAATTGAGTGGACAGGATTACAGGGAACGAATCCCTATGAGTACAATATCAAGTATTAATTGGAAATACTGGCCAAAGCGTTGGGCCTGAAATTAATTTAACTCAACTACGGATAATAGTCGTCATACTATTATCAGATTATGTATAGCTTACAACGCGAGGTGCACGAGGACACTGAACCTGTGCAGTAAAAAGATTACCAGGGTTGACCTCCGATAATTAACCCAACAGAGTAGATTTTTACAAGTTGATGCTGACTACAGGGGTAGTTGAGTAGAAGAATCTATCAATAATGTCATATAAAGAAGATGTTTCCAATTTTTAGAGATAAGTTACTGAAGGAAGTAATGAAGGTGGAATGTAAAGAGGATCACCTTCAGTGGCATTCACCCAGTTCAGCAGTGGAGCTCTGAGTGAAGCATAATGAAGATACTCAAGTTTAGGGAAAAGACTTGCAGCCTAGATATGATTAATCTAGTGCTGCAAGGAAACCAGTTCCACCAGACATCTACTTGAGATGAAGAGTATCAGCAGGGCCAACTTGGGTTGGAATTGAGCCCGCTGTAAATAGTCCCAAGGAACAGCAGGATCAACTCAGGTTGAGATTTTGATCCGCTTTAAATAGTCCTGAGGAGAGAGTGTTTAGATGAGGCATTGGACAAAATAAGAAGCAATCAATCCGGAGAATTGGATTGCCATACCAATGAAGTGATGAAGTCAAAAGAAGAACGATTGATCCAAGATAGTGGAGGAAATTATTTGATTTAATAACACTCAATCACTGGTCAGAAGTTACTGGAGACGAGTTCATCAATTCCAGAGACATTGGATGAAGCTAACGATGCCAGAACGACCTGTGTAATTAAGGATAGCCATGAAAGCTGAAAATCGTTTTCAGGAGAAAAAATGAGCTGGACAATCGGATGAAACTGTTGGCTGATGAGATACAAAGATCCAAGAAGCATCAGTTTGCCAAATAAGAGAAGAAATTATGGCCTGATGGACGAATTTCCAGTCAGGATTAAAGGCCTAATTCAGAAGAACTGCCCAAAGTCGGCAAGTATGGCCTATACATGAGAAGACAGCGCTGCTGGTCATATAGGGAGAAAGGTTAATACTAATTGGTAGTATTGAGCCTGAGAGAAAATAATTGCAATGTCCCCAGCGGACCTCTGAACCATTAATGGTTATGTCCTGAGATTTTGGTTAAGTCCCAGAAGGGGACCACTGAACCAAATGGTTGGTTAAATCTTAAGAGGATAAGATTTGAACCATGATAACTGGTAGGTTTAAGTACCCAGGACCCAGTTAAGATGAAGGGAAAGGAAGGAACTCTGAGCCTTTTTGTAGGTTGCAAGTCCCATTGCAAAAAAACAAAAAAATATATAAAATATTAAAATATCAATTTTATGGTCTATGAATTCAGACCTAAGAAGTGACAAGAAATCCTGACGGCTGAATGGAGGAAATTCCACCCTCAATGAGATGATTTATTGGCTGGGGTAGCTGAAAGCATCAACTTATTAGTTGATTGAGAGCAGCTTACAGATCTTCTGAAAGGGCAGAAGAAGGAGGTGCTTGAATTATTTGAGAGATATTGGGAAATATTCACTCAGGATGATCACAATTTGGGATGCGTGCAAGGCATAATTCACAAAGTTGACACTGGAGAAAATTTACCAATAAGAATGAGACTGATCTGAAGATCAAAAGCCACTGAAGCAGTAGTGGAAGATGAGATCAGCAAACTAGTAAAGCGTGGGCTTCTAGTTCCGTTGTCAAGTCCCTGGACAAGGCCAATTTTGATCATAAAGAAGAATGATGGATTAAACTGGGTAGTGATTGACTATCGGAGGCTGAATAAAATTATGAAGAAGGATTTATATCCCCTACTGAGAATCAATGATGCGCTGGACCAATTAGGAGAAGAGAAGTATTTCTTCGCAATGGACCTAATCTAGGGATACTGGCAGATCGACTTGCCAGCAGAAGACCAAGAAAAATATGTGATTATCACCGCACAGGGGTTATATCAGCTGACTAGGATGCCCAGGGTCTTTGTAATGCACCCAAGACATTTCAGAGGGCCATGGACGTGATATTGAGCGACCTGAAGTTGTCGTGCATCCTGGTATATCTGGATGATATCAATGTGTTCAGTTGAACGTTTAATGATCAACTTCAGCACTTGGAGGAAGTATTTAAGAGACTGTCTGCGGCCAACCTGAAGATCAAGCCACAGAAGTGCCACTTCTTCAAGAAGGAGCTTAAATACCTGGGATTTGTGATCAACGCAAATGGATTGCAGCTGCAACCCCAGAAGATATCAGCTACTGAACAGATGGCTGTGCTGAAGAGTGTCCAAGACATCCAAGTATTCCTTGGGATGGTCGTATAATATAGAAGATTTATTCAGGACTTCGCCCAAATAGCTGAGCCTTTATTTCATTTATTAAAGGATATGAAAAAAGGATTCATATGGAATGAAGAGGCCCAGGACTCTTTCGATGAATTATGCTGGTACCTGGTAAATTTGCCAATTCTGAAATATCTGAATTTCAATCGGGAGTTTATCATTCAAACTGATGCTTTGTTGATGGCGATTGGCGCCATACTGAGCCAAGTAGATGAACTTTGGGACAAACATCTGGTGGCATATGTGAGCTGGACACTCTCTGCCGCGGAGAGGAATTAAACTGTAACTGAGCGTAAATGCCTTTTGGTCATTTACGCCTTTAAACAGTTTCAGGTGTATGTCCAAGGAATGCACTTTAAGGTGGTGATGGACCACTCTTCATTGCATTGGCTGCACAATCTGTGGGAACCTGAAGGACTACTGGCCCAATGGGCACTTAAGCTTCAGGCTTACAATTATGAGATAGTCCACTGAGCAGGGGCTTTTCACCAGAACGTGGATGGCTTATCACGGTTACCAATGGTCCAGTTGGTATAATTGTAAGTGGATGAGCTATTCCAGAGAATGGTTATAGAAAGAATTGAGGAGAGCCTCAAGAATTCCAAGGTGTGCTTTGAAAAGCGATGGAAAACACTGAGATCATGGATGGATAAGTATATACGACAATAAATGGGAAATGGCCATTATTCCCAAAACTGTTGGAGAGAGCAGCGATTGTTCAAGCCACTCATAAGGTTGTTGGGCATGGAGGCCTGAGAAAAACGACCAATTATATTTTCCAGTATTATTACTGGGAATCAATTAATTATGATGTCATGGACCATCTGGCTTGTTGCATGGAATGCCAACTGCATAAACCACACAAGAATACAACTGGATACTAACTGGTATGACCTGGATTTGCATGGCACATGGTGTCTAATGATGTGATGGGACCGTTGGCGATGAGTACAGGAGGAGTGAAATACATCATAGTAGCCATTCATCATCTGACAAGATGGGTTGAAATGAAGGCATTAACCAGAGTTGACGCTACCAGTACTGCAAGATTCATCCTGGATCAAGTAGTATACTGGCATGGGTGTCCACAAGTTATAATGAGCAATAATGGGATCAATTTCATGTCCCATGTGATCCCATGGCTAAACAATTTAATGGGGATCCGGGGAGTCATGTCAGTACCATACCGGCCAAGGATGAATGGACTGGTAAAATGGGTCAATGGGACGCTGGCCACAATGCTGAGGAAGCTAGTCACAGGGAGAACTTCTGCACGGGGAACATACCTGAGTTTGGTGATGTTCGCCTACAACATCAGTCATCATACGGTGATGGGAAAGATGCCAATTGAATTACTTTATGAGAGGAAGGCCGCATTACCGCTGATATTATATTCAGTAGTAGAACCTACGTTGGGGATGAGTACTGAACAATACCTAAACCAACTGACGAGTATCCTGATTGATTTGCAATTGCAAGCATTTGATACTACCTTAAAGAAAAGGATACAAGAAAAATTGACAGATGATAAAAACTGACCACCATTAGAAGAGTATCTAATAGGAAAAAGAGTTGCCTATTGTGATATGCATGGTTTTGGATGAAGAAACAAGTTGGATGCATTATGGTTGAGTCTGTTCAAAGTAATCGCCAAGACGGTGACTGATGCTTATTCCATAAAGAATCTCTTTGATGGAAGAGTAGTAAATCAAGTCCATGCTAAGTATTTAAAGCGGTGGATCAAAGAAAAAAAATAAAAAAGAGTTCCCGAAGGACTGATGAACCATTAAGTTGGTTATGTCCTAATGATTAGGTCAAGTCCAAAAAAAGGACTTCTGAACCAATCTAGATGGTTAAGTCCAAAAAAAGACCTCTGAACCATAGAAAACTGGTAGGTTTAAGTGCCCAGGATCCAGTTTGTGGGAAAAGATGGACCTCTGAACCAAAACAAGGTCAAGTCCCATTAGAAAAAAAGGGAAATAAAAATAAAAAAATCAATAAAAGATATTGTAAAAAAATATATAAAAAGTGTAGATAAAAAAGCCAATATATTTTTAATATTTATTTTTATTGATTGTCCTCAATGCGGGGATGATTCCGCCTATGTCGCCTCTTGGGGAGGGAGGATGAATTGCAGTAGGGAGGAATAGCCCATCAAAATCAATATGCAATTGATCACATCTAGCACTAAAAAAAATATGCAATTGATCACTTGCAAGGGCGAGTCCTACTCAAAACCACATTTGTTGAGCTGACGCCGAGCCCTGAGAGAACGTGACTAGGGGAAGAGAAATAGATATGTTGGAAGATGCCAATTGTGAAACCCTGGAGTGGAATGGAAAACAGCAATATAGGAAGAAGCAATTGGCGAATAACCCTGAGTAATCCTGATAAGGCACCGGCGCTGGAAGATTTGTCTTGAGTGCCTGCCAATGGGCCTCATCAAGGACACTGGACATGTGAGCCAGTAGCAAAGAGGGAATACTTGAGGGGGTTGTTGAATCATATCCCCAATTAGTGCCATCAATGGAAGATAGCGATGGGAAGCTCCAGAGAAGAGGTAGTCATGTAACAAATGGATTGCATCCTATAAATGATGACTATGGGCTTCGCAGAAGCTGAAGCTGAATGACCAATGAAAGTCAGGTGAGGCTGTAAGCTTCATCAACCAACTTCAAAGAACTTGGCCAGCAAAGCGGAGAGCATAAGTGGCAGTATCCCAATCCAGAAGGTTGTCCAGATCTGAGGGATTCAGCGCTAATGACAATGCCTCAGTGACTTGCGCTCAAAATTCAGCATAGGGGAGCTCAATATGAATGCTGTTCCCCAATTGTAAGCTCAGAAACCAGCACCGCAGGTTGGTAAAATTGACCGAGTCAGAAGAGGAACTCAAGGAGCAAATCTGACCCAGCCAGGAACGAACAATCTAGAGCAGTCAGCATAACCTCCAGAGCATCGACGATGATGTTCAGAGCCTCAGCGAAAGGAGCCAAATCCAGAAGAGTTTCAAAGTCCAACTCAGGGATTGACTGCATGGGAAGAGTCAGCTGAGAGTTATTTGAAATGATGGCACGCCTGGTTTTGGTGGATTGGATACCGTTTCCAGTAACTCAATGGAAGGACTAGCTGCTTGCACCAGGCTAGGCGTATGAGTCCTGGAAGGACCATAGAAGAGGGTCCACTGAGCATCCCAACTCATTCGCTGGAAGATGCAGAAGTCCGAATTTGACAGACTGTTAAGAAGCTGTTGGTAGAGGGATTCTGAGTTTGACTTTGAGCAGGACTAGAGGGGGATGTCAGACTGATATAGAAGTTGACATTATGCACCCTACACTCCATTAGGCTCCAATTTTGGGAAATAAATCTCATATAATTAATGAAATAAGCTTTCTGAGGGAAGAATGACTTACAGCCAAGAGGTTATGAGTGAAATAACAAAGGTGTGCATAAATAAGTATTCTTAATCAAGCCACGAGATGAATATCAATGGCAAGAGTCTCCTGTCTAGGACAAGTAGAGAATCAGGAATTTGAGGACGCCAGAATGAGAAATCTGAATATGACAGAGGGTCATATACCCTGACAGGGGGAAATCGGATCCTGGGAATAATATCATCATTAGTAAATCAATCAGCCCGGCACAACAAGAGGTCATGGGGATCACACTCTGAGTATGCGGTAGCGAGGAGGAAGAGAAGGAATGTCATATGCTGAAGGTCATTCAAGCAGTGTTGAGTATTGACAAAGTACTCCGCTTGAACCAATGAAGTATTCAACCAGGTGTCCAAAGCGGTGTTTCCATGCCCAGTCCTTTTCTTGCTGGAAATCTAGGCAAGAGGGGGATGTGTTAGGATTTTTGCCCATATTCCCAGCCTGCTAGGTTACCTGGTATCGCTAGGGGAAAAATTCCCTAAGGCGAAGTGAATTGGAAATTGGTTGACCCAAATTTTGGAGGAACTATGTTTGGGGGATTTTTAGGATATTTGTCTGGTCATATCCGTCGGGGATCAATCTGGATAAATACCTAATATCTCATTGGATGGAGCGGCTGATAAAATAAGGGCATCTGATAGTGATTAACTATCAAGTGTACTGATTGAGATTAGTCAGGTTTCATCAACGACTGATTGGAAATGTTTAATGAGTTGTGAGGTGAGTGATGCCACCTGCAACTAGTGAATCAATTGGTTAGTGAAGTGACCTGCCATAATGGCTAAAAAGTCCCATTACCTAAGCAGGTCACTAGCCAATTATGGATGATTCTTTTGGATCAAGAGGAAAACGTTAAAGATACGTTTCCAACTCTTTCCATTTGAGGTCTCAAGGATGTCCAACATCAGAATCCTAGTCAGGATAGGGAAGACCATTGCTGCTGAGATGAGGAAGGGTGATTCAATGGCAACGGCTGCCATTTCATTGAGGAGGTGTCAACCAAGGGTTAGACAGCTGAATCCCCTATAAAGTCCCTAGAATTTACTATAATAAAAACACACACATAAACACAGACATATATACAGACATAGAGACGGGTAAACAATAATAAAGAACATTATTGGTCTTACTGTAGATTTGGTTTAGTTAGACTATCAGCATCTAGCGTGAAGATTCCATCTCAAGGATATTATTGCAGAAGGCAATAATTGGTAGACTCTCAGAGAAGAGGAGAGATTTGAGCGGGGATCTTGTGATGAAGGGAACCATGGCTAAGGGATTTCTGCTGACTGTGTGTTGGGCTGAAGGAGACTGTCATCAGAGGATCTTGATGAAGATTGAGTGGACAGGATTACAGGGAACGAATCCTTAAGAGTGCGATATCCAGTATTAATCAGAAATACTGGCCAAAACGTTGGGCCTGAAGATAATTCTAACTCAACTATTGATAATAGTCATCATACTATTATTAGATTATATATATTATTACAACGCGAGGTGCACGAGGAAACTGAACCTGTGCAGTAGAAAGATTACTATGGTTGACCTCTAATAATCAACTCCAAAGAGTAAAATTTTTACAACGTCTCACCAGTGATGGTCTTCTCCATCTGGTTAGGATTCCTTCATTGGACATCCTTGAGACCTAAAACGGAAATCATCAGAAAACATGTCCCTAACATTTCCCACTCAATACTAGTGAACTAACCATATTTGGTGAGCATCCTGCTTAGGTAATGGGACTTGTTACCCATTATGGCGGTCGCAAACCAACTGACTAATTTGCTATTTGCAGGCGGCATCACTCACCTCACAACTTGCTCATCAAAATTTTTTCAATTGGTTGGTGATGAAACCCAACCAATCCAAATTGGTATACCTGATAGTTAATCATTGATTAACAATCAGATGCCCTCATTTTGTTGGCAACTCTAACCAACAAATTCTTAATCATTCATCCAGATTGATCCCTGATGGATCAAACCTGACAAATTACCTAAAAATTCCCCAAACATTATTGGCCTGAAACTGGGGTCAACTGATATCCAAAAATTCACCATTGATAATTATTCCCTAGTGATTTACAATTAATCTAGGAGGCTGAAAAGGTGGGCAAAAACACCAACAATTGGTTATTCTCCCAATCTGCTATTATCTGCTTCAAATGCTGGCATTAGTATGAGGAAACTCATCATGAGTGATGAATCATTAATCTAGCAATACTTGGTTATATGAGTTGAGTTCAGCCAAGTTAGTTGGCTGAAAAATTATTTTAGAAGACTTTGTATACAGAGGACTTAATTTTTCAAGCCAGCCATAAAATTATTTCAATGGCAGTTATAAACGTTTCCACCTGATGTAAGAATACTTTGAATTTTGGAACTAAAAAAAGGGTAAATGCTTGTCCACTGGTGGCCAACTTATTCTTTTAATTTCCTTATATCTTCAATTGATTGCTGATCATCAGAAAGGTGTAGCGCAAGGTCTCATATGCACTATTTATACAGTTAAACAGTTAGCATAATCCAACTCTTGGCTTACTCTATAAATGCTATGCAATAAGCTAAACTAATCTTTGGTATAGAAAATATACGCTCAAAAGATTCTAACAGATTAATGATAATATGACATTAAAAGATGATTCTTTATTTAGGAATTCAAGCAATAGTTATACTTAAACCACTTCATCTAAATTTCATCAGAAGCTCTCATAAGAAGATAATCTACAATGGTAAAAAGTGATTATGAAAGGAAAGTTGACACATTAAAATAGGGATTTGAATAGGGCCCTTGAGGCATATCCAACTTATCCTGATTTAGGGTAAAAAGCTAATATCAGAGTTAGGATTGTATCATGACTTTAATTTATGAAACAGGAATCAAGCAACAGTTAATCAGCAAATATCCCACCTTGAATTGATTTACCATTCAATATTTGATGGACAGTTATCATATCTGTGATAAGGTAAGAGAACCTTGGCTTAAACTCAATAAACTTTCATTAATCAAGCTTCAAATAGTATAGGATTCAGCAGCAACCCATTCAGGCACAAAGCAAGGTCATTTAAATAAAGTAGCTAGCTTATGCTTTCTTCAAAAACCATAGGTATAACAATAAGTTAATTGGTCTCTGACTGCAAAGCTCATCACTATATAAATATGTTGATTATATGTCTTTTTTGGTTAATTCTCCTTATCAGTGATGATTCATTAACTTTGGTATGATATTAATTAAGGTTTATACAATTAAAAAAAGTACTCATATGTTCAAATTTCATCCTCAATGATAATGATCAAATGTAATAAAAGTAGTTGTGCAGGTTGTCAACCATAAAGATCTGAAAAGGTGAAAAGCCTTGAAACGATGTGGCAACTGATATTGTAGTAAGATGGCTGATTCTGTGTATATATGGACCATTGAGAAGGAGAAGCGTTGGAAAACTACCAAAATGCTTGTATTAATGTATTGATGGTACTTTTACCATCTTATTAGTTTCTGGATGATAGGGGATGGTAATAACACCTTGGATTCCCATTAACTCAATCATATTGAAAAGACTCAGGATGTAAAATTAGTGGCTTTGTTCATGGGAATAACTTGCTGAAAACAATGTCAGTCTCTACCTGTTCCCTTACATTTTAAGCAGTCAAGATTGCTCCAAGATCTCTAATAACTCAAGTATAAACCCATTTAGTGAGATGATAAATTGTTACTATAATATTTGAATGTGATGATACTTGTGGGAAAGGTAATACAATTTCTATAGGTACTGCATTCCAGGCCACATTAGGCTTAACAAGCCTTTTGGTAGTTTTAAGTTTTTAATACTGATGGGATTGACATTTGAGACATTTTAGTAACACATTCTGGAATAAAACCATAATGATTCCCAATAATACCTTATTGGATTACCTTCAGGGTTTTAAGTAGGCCTCCATGTCCAGCTGCAAAAAGAGCTTGAAAAATTAATCTGGACAAGCTAAAGGTGGGGGGTATAGTCCTTGGTCATTCCCTAAAATTTCTATAATCGTCCATTTCAATTTTTGGTGTCTTAAATTAGCCAATATAAGGTGTGGCAAATAGCAGGTTTCTCATTATTATAAGTCTTTATTTTGGGGGAGGATACCCAGAGGTAGAGTATAGACCCTCTACCACTGCCTCCCCAAGTTTGATCCTGGTAGATGAACTTTGGGTATGAGACAATTATGACTGAGTTAGTTTTGTGCACCAATGCCCCTCAAGATATAGAATAGCAAAAGCAATACATGGAGTTTCTGGCCTATCATACGCCACACATGGAGGTTTTCCAGGTTTTATCCTCATTTCTCAATTCTTCACCTCCCTTCATTGATGCGTTATAATCCTCAGGTCAGCCCACCTCAAATAATAAATAAAAAAATATTAAAATTTAAAAATGTTAAACATTTATAATTCTTAAATTTATTTTTTATATAGTTGGTCTGCAAAGGGAGATAGAGCTGAAACAACAGTTAGTTGCAAAAGTCCATCAGTATTAGATGAGTTTTCCTCAAGCAATGTACAATCTCATATTTGTAGGCCTGAATTTTGGGGCTCACCGCACTAATCAACCTTATGGTTCTTTGGGGTTGTATAACCATCACAAGAAAGCATGGTCAGTGATAATTTTGGACCTTATCCCATATAGAAAAATCAAAATTGTTTACAAGCATGTATGATGGCTAAGCATTCTTGCACAATTACATTGTAATTTAGTCATTGTCACAGGTGGTGATCCCAGACCCCATCCGTTTCATCCTGGAAATACCCACGCGGCAGCATTCCAGGTGGGCAACCTAACCAGACAGACTTAGGCACAGGTGAGGCGAACCTTTTCTCATCAAATCTTGGAGATGCCCATGTGGCGGCAAACGGAGTGATGAGGCTGGACTATCACTAATATGAGGTCCCCTATCACAAACCCAAACCCAAAAATATCAGGTAAGTGAGGCGCGACACCTCGAAAGAACTTTATTTTTATTTT
This sequence comes from Massospora cicadina, assembly GCA_022478985.1. Taxonomy (NCBI): domain Eukaryota; kingdom Fungi; phylum Entomophthoromycota; class Entomophthoromycetes; order Entomophthorales; family Entomophthoraceae; genus Massospora; species Massospora cicadina. The sequence continues at coordinate 82,973 of JAKSZP010015861.1, read as the reverse complement.
AAAAATAAAAGACTGAACCAGAGGGGACCAAGGCCAAGACTTAGAATTCCAACTTGGAATTCAAGAAGGTCGGGTTCAACTTTTATAAAGTCGCTTCTGAGGAGCCTCTCCAATTTATTCCTTAAGCCTGCTGAGCTTAAGGAATGGTCAGAGCGGCTCAGCCCAGCCCTCCAAGTCTGACCACCCACTCCACCATACCCAACAATTCCGATTGGTTCAGTTTGAATTAACTGAACAAACCAATCAGAATGTAACATTCAGAAATTCATCCTTTCAGATGATTTCCATTTGTTACATCACCCCCCACTAAAACGGCCCTCTGGGGGCAGAGAGCTGCCATTTTGGGAGGAAATTGTTGGCGAGAGATCTTCCCAGGGCGAGTCACCTCGAGCCCCAAGAAGGATCCTCTCGAGGGGAAATGGGGGGAATGGAAACCAGAAACTGGGCTGTTGGAGTAAGCCCCAACAGGTAAGGACATTTGTACCCAACACCTGGCCAAATCACCACCTCCCGGAGGCTACCACTAGGAATGGCCTTCCCATCCTGACTGGGAAGGCGCTTTCCCCAATGATAGCCCTGGAAGGCGTGAAACAGCGCTGGCCATGGGCCATCCCCTTTGCGCTGTCAGGCCTGAGAATGGCCTTCCCATTCTGACCGGGACGGTGCTTTCCTCAGTCCTGCTGGCAGTGGGGTTGACCCCATGATGCTGGTGTTGGGGCGAATATCCTCCCCTTTTGGGACTTTCCAGGGTTGAGGGAACCTGCTGGGAACAGGTGCCCTCGGACACAGCCGCTGGAATCAGCGGGAACCTGAAATTTGGCAGACCCTCAAATTTCACTGAAGTCGCAGGGCTGGCCATTGGTCACTGGGTTGGCCCAGCGCCAGTTTCCTCAACAGCTGGGACAAAACAGAAATCCTCTGAGGGACAGGACCACCTCCAACCAGAAGCAAAATGAAGTTGGAATAATGTCACGGGTGGGGATCCCAGACCCCATCTGTTTCATCCTGGAAATACCCACGCGGCGGCATTCCAGGTGGGCAACCTAACTAGACAGACTTAGGCACAGGTGAGGCGAACCTTTTCTCATCAAATCTCAGAAATGCCCATGCGGCAGCAAATGGAGTGATGAGGCCGGACTGTCACTAATATGAGGTCCCCTATCACAAACCCAAACCCAAAAATATCAGGTAAGCGAGGTGCGACACCTCAAAAGAACTTTATTTTTATTTTAAAAATAATAAAAGACCAAACCGGAGGGGACCAAAGCCAAGACTTAGAATTCCAACTTGGAATTCAAGAAGGTTGGGTTCAACTTTTATAAAGTCGCTTCTGAGGAGCCTCTCCAATTCATTCCTTAAGCCTGCTGAGCTTAAGGATTGGTCAAGTGGCTCAGCCCAGCCCTCCGAGTCTGACCACCCACTCCACCATACCCAACAATTCTGATTGGTTCAATTTTGAATTAACCGAACAAACCAATCAGAATGTAACATTCAGAAATTCATCCTTTCAGATGATTTCCGTTCGTTACAGTCATGATTATCCAATACATGAATTTAGAAAGCTACTATATGCTCTTCCCCATCATTTCCTATCCAATAGAGTTTAAACCCCTAAAGCAGTGAGTGATGCATCAGATTGCACTATTTAAGGTTGTTCACCATTGGGATATATTAGAATAAGGACCTCAGTCAAGGCTTTCTGTAACTGATTGAAGGAGTCTTTAAAACTTTGAGACCATCAAAATGAGACTTCTTAGGGGTGGTTAGCTGAGAAGGTAAAACTGCTTCCACCCTAAGTGCAGGTTTTGAGTTTGAAACCTGTACTGGCTAGAAAACTTCTCAGTGTGGTATATTTGTCCCAAGGTTGACCCACCTCAAATAATTTTTAAAAAGAGACTTCTTCATAAATAAGATGAGATAGGGGTTCAAAATCTACACAAACTGTTATATAAGCTGATGGTAATATGACCATTTCAAAAAAATACTTGGATATCTCGCTCACTTTTAGGTCCTACATATGGTTGATGGCGCCAAGATGTTGAGGCTGTGGCTGTATTCCTTGAGTTTCAACAATGTGACCCAAATATTCCATTTTAAGACTTAAATAACTGTAAATTGCTAGGCTTCATTTCCAATTGAGCTCAAACTTATCTTTGAAAGACCTCTTCCAGATGCGCTATATGTCAGGAAATATTTTTGAGAGCTAATTAAAATTTTTCTAGGTAAATAAAACACAACCCATTTTTTACAGCAAAGTATCCATAGCATGCCGAAAAGTGGCTGGCGCAGTGCACAGTCAATGGAATATTTGAGTCAATTGAAACAATACTTGAGAAAATTTAATTGCACATCTTTCTTGGCTTTTGGGGGCAGGTCAATATGCCAGTATCCACTAACTAGATCCAAAGCGGGAAAGTATTTGGCTCCTTCTTGTTGATCATAGCATCATCTATTCAAGGAATATGATAATAATCTTTTCTAGTAATATATTAAATAGCGGTAATTAATATTGAATCTATTATAGCCATTTTTCCTTTTAACTGAGTACTGGACTAGCCCATGGTCTGCGGGAGGGGACAAACATCCCTTGTCATATAAGTGTCTCCAATTTCTTCTTCACCTCCTTGTCACTACCTTTGCCTATCTGTATTGGTCATGATTATTAGGACATGCATTCAGAGTATCAATGTGGTTCTGGATCCTCACAGCACATTCAAGGTCATAGTCATCTGTTGCAAACACTTGTACATGTTTTTATATGAGAGCCATATATTGATCTTTCTTAATTTTGGTTTCCCTCAAGTTGTTTACAAGAAATGACCGCAAAATTTGATAGGGAAACTCTGGTAACCTGAAATCTGCTAGATTGCCAACCTCATATAACTCTCAAACTTTCTATCGTTTAGTAAGTTGCATTAATGTGACTTTTTGCCCTTTTTTTAGGAAATTTGTGATAGTAAATTGGGCAAGCAGAACACAGATCCCCTGGTAACCTGAAGAATTTATTCCATATGCAAAAAGGTACAATCCTCAATTGTTGCCAAGGGGAATAAATTACTCTCAGTACTAATTCAGGTTGCATCAAACTTAGCCTGGTTACACCATGCGTTGTTCTCCAGGATATAATACAAACTATTAGAGGCATCAGGGGATGCCCTTATTCTCAGTAATTATGGGTGGTAAGGGGGAACTTCTGTGGCCCATTCTTTAATGACAGACAGAGACCACTCCATTATTGTAAATTACATTGATGTAGCTGTTCCTATTAGCAATAGAGGTCTGATTACCCCTCAAGTAGGGGAAGCGGTCACGGATGACCTATATTAATATAAGTATTTTCTGGTTTAAAACAGAACTATAAAACTTAGGGAGCTAGTACAAACAAAAATTATTAGTTACTGTTGGTTAACACTATAAAAGGCGCGCTAATCTGCAAAGAGCCAAACCTCATTGATAATGCGGTATACGCCCCTTCACTCATAGTACTCATAGGACAGCTGTTTCATATTGTTAACGGTGAGCCACATTGAAAGCTATAATCAATTTTTTGCAAACTGAATGAATATTACATTTAGGAGGCGCCTCAGTGGATAACAACTAGAAACCAATTTTTTTACATGATTATCTATATAAATACAAATTAGAAAGATAGTGTAAATCACCATTTATTTCAAAATTTGAAAGGAGTGTTGATATTATTAATCATAGTATTAATTTGTTCTCCTACATTAGGGAAGTGAGTATTCAGGGTCTCAATAGGTATAAAAACTTAGATTTTTCAGAGGAGGAAGTCTTTGGATTCCTCAGTCTTCTAAAATGGTTGTTCTCAGCATTTTGTGTGGCATAAGGTTTAGAAAAAACTTCTTGTCCTTCTCACTCCATAGTCGCTTAGTGACATCTGGTAATGGCTAACATTTTAGGGGTATCTTTATCAATACCTTTAATATGAGGATGACTCACATCTAGCTCATGATTCTGGGACATAATGAATTATGACTGATAGTAGAGCATCTCCCTTCTAATGCAAGGATCTTTTCCCTTGGTGCTCATCCTCTTTAAACTTCAAAAGGCTTATCCCAGGGCGTCTTTTAAAAAAAGGTCGCATAATGCCCCTAAGGATCACAGATTTAGCAAAATATCTTAGCTAGGTTGAATCAAATTTTAAAACTTCATTGCAGTTTTAGGAAGATCCCATGGTCCCTTTAAAATCTTCACTAATCTGTGGGGTCAGCTTGATTATAATTTCATTTTGGGCTTTCCAAAGTGACTTCACGCCTCTTTGGGTAATTAATCATCAATATTGTATCCAAATCCTCTAAAAATGCTGGCAGCAAAGCGCTGTGTAACATGGGCCAATCCTTTGTGGTATTCTGTTGCGCGATTTTGACATCAAAGTAACCAGGCTTTAGCTCCCAGCAGTACTCTGGATCTCATGGTAAAATCAGTCAGAATACTTGGTGATAATTTCGTTTTTTGATAGATTTAATGGTCATAAATTCAGTCTTCTGGGTGGAAATTCTTTTAGTCTTCTACACTCTAGTAGGACTGCATTTTCTACATCTGCAAAGGTTAAATGTTGCTCAGGTAAGTAGGGCATGATTAGATCCCAACTCTGGTATCTGAACAATTAATCATGTTAATGGCCTTAAGAAAGGTTATCAGCTCCATGTATAGTCACCTTAGAATTTTTAAGAATGAAAGCATGCTACTATGCTTGTCAAATTTTAATAAGTTTATCTCGATTTGTTTCATTTGATACTGGATATAGACTTTCAAATCCAGACTTCACTGGCATATTACTAACATGAGGCCATGTGTTACTAGCATGGGGTGACTATGTTCAGGGGTTAAAATCTTCACAGAAAAAGGTTAGCAAAAAATAAAGCCAGCACTGAATGAGTAGGTTGATATATTGTTTCTTGGATAACTTCCTCTTTTAAGGGTTCTTCTAAAAGTAACTCTGGTTGATAAGAGATGATAAATGAGGACACTGACATCTACAATCCTGTAGCTCACTTATAACCTGTCAAACCCAGGTAGTTTATTTAACTTATTCCAAAAAATAATGTTGCTTAAATTGTCATTTTACCGTGAGGCCTCCCCACCTTTTGTGCACCATAGCTAGCAATTCATCCAATTAATTCTTGTGAGCAATCTTCATGTTATTAAGTACGCGAATTTGGAAATATAACTCATTATTTAACTTGAGGAGATTTCTACTATCCTGATGGAGCGACCAAAATATTCATCTCAATCTTTTGCTATCCCGCTGAATTGAATCCTGATGATTCTAATTGTAGTAACCAAGACAGTAGGCTATTGATAGTCTCAATGTTGCCTCCCTGATGCTGTGTGGCCACCTATATTTCATGATGTGTGTATTATTGAGTTCTTCAACTGCCACAGTCTGCTAAGTAACATTTACAAGAGTGACACAGTTACGCTTAACTTCTTCTCTGAATTGAACCATGCATTTTAATCAATCATTGGTGGATCCCCAGTTTGTCCATAGCTTAATAACTTATGGCTGACACGTTTTAGTTCAGTTTTTTTAATAAGTTCATTCATGCGTTGTAAAATCTGCATGCTAAGATTGCGGTTTCATTAACTACCTATTGGACACTCTGAACTGGTTTATAATTGCCAATTCAAGTCCCACAGCCCTTCCACAGTTTTTGATTTATGTTAAGCAATTCATAAATCATGGATTAATGATGAAAATAACTAATTAGATAATTATACAGTGGGTTAGAGTTACCCAGAAACATATTGCCCCATATGGAGTTAAAGTATTAGCTTATTGTATTATTTGACTATGGCTTTAAGCCTAAAATTATTATATTGCTAAATGAGTTGGTCCTAATTCTGCTGACAAGAAAAAAGGGGGATACTAGTCATATTGTTTATGGCTGAAGAGATGGAATCCCTGATTTAACATCTGCCCAATCTAAACTAGCTGCTCCACAATGAATTTATAAGTCTCAAAGCTTCTAAAATGATGAGAGTATTTGAATTCTACTTCCCCAAGCGTCATTTGATTAGTTTTTAGAGGGTTGGCATAAAAATGACTGATCTATCATCCTTACCACTTCTCCCTTCCCAGTTGGGTCAATCTTAAAGGTTTATAATTTCTGTTTCTGCTACTAAAGCACATGTTGATAGCAACGCTAGTGTAGCGTGAGGTCTTTTTTAGCGCTATGTGCACAGGCTGATAATTGGATCAATCTTACTTCTTAGATTACTGTATAGAAAATTTAAGAACTAAGCTAAACTAATCATTAGTATTTAAAATCTATGACAAAAAATTTTATCAATTAAACTGAGAATTTAACAATAAGAATGATCCTTTATTTAGAGTATTTGAGCAATATATAGTCTTACCACTTTATTAAGATCTATAAGATCTTTGGTTATGAAGATCATTAACTATAGTAGCTTAACGATTATGAAGAAAAGTGATTCTTTAAAATAAGGTCTTGAATAGGGCGCCATTCAGTTAGATAAATTGTAACCCAATTTAGGGTAAAATTTGACTATAAATATATGATTGTATCATGAAACAAAATCATAAAACAGAAAATAGAGTTAATGATTATACAACAGCTTTTTTGCCAATTCATCCTGACAAAAAAGAGGTTCCGCCAACCAGAATTCCTCTGCACCCTTTTTGTTTCTATGTGCAAAGCTCCCCATTGTACTGATAAGTAAAATTGAATTAGCCAACCAAAATGCCTCTGCATCCTCTTCATTTCTCTATGGCAAGCTCCTTGATGTACTGACAACAAAATTAGTCCAGCCAGCCCAAATAATTATGCACCCTATTTATTTCATGTGGCAAAACTCCTTGTGGCTCCAACAATAAAATTGAAACCATCAAAACTATTTTCACCCCTTTGAAAATTTCATTATCCCTAAATATTATATTTATTATATAATTTTGACTAAAATTGTAAGTCTAACTGCCAGTAGAGCAAAATTCAATCCTGCTTCAACCAAATAAGGAAGGGATCAACAATTTACCAACTGGCTTCCTTTTTAGACGTAAGCAAAGATGTTCCCAAAGTCACCTGCCTTTACCAATCTGTTAGTCAGGCAAAGCAATTGACCTATTGTTGAATGGTTGACTGAATCTAAATTGTCGCTTATTATAAACCAAAGATATCCTAAGTATATCTTAACTTGAATTTGTGTCCTAGCAATTTCACTTAATTATATTTGACTATGATGACACAGGCTCAAGGGCTTTGTTGGTTAGGTCAAACTTAAATTTAAGTTTTGATTTAATGACTTGGGCATGTGGGCTTTGTTGGTCTATGTCAAAATTAATTTTTAATGTCAGTCAAGTTTTTTGCCCAAATTAATTACTAATTAGTGATATGAATCGCCTTAGTATGTGCTGCCAATGACATGTGAAAGTAAATCAGTTCAGCCATTTTGAAGATATGATAAAACGCTATCTCAAGGAGGATGATGGTGTTTACTCTGACTCTGAGGCTAAGCATGATGCCCTGAGTTGAAGTATTTGTAGACGTCCTTACAAACTTTTTACGTGGCCAAGGGCCACTGAAAGTAAGGCGTCATGGGTAAGATGTGGTTGACATTGAACCCTATAAATAACCCTTGCAGTTACACTAATAAAATGATCTTTTCACTTTTGGATTAAGTTTATAATTTATTCTATAAGCTTTTTGCGTTATCAATTTACTTTATGTTAAAGTCAATTTTTACTTGGGATCAGTAGGATCAGGGCAGCGTGCCATTGTCCAAGTGAAACAACCGGGTATACAATTGAAGTATTACCAATAAGCTATATCATAAATATAAAGCACCATCCTGTCTATTGTCTTCACACAATAGATGCTCAAAGTTGCAGTTTCCACCAAACAACAAACCAGCCATCAGGTGAAGCTCAAATATTCAACACCTAATTTCCTTTCTCTACCTTGACAGTCTTATGAAATTAGCAAAATCAACTTATTAAATTAAGTTTATAAATACCTATCATTGCCACAACTTTCTATATGATGAATGAAGAAGAATATTACCACCTTATTGCTATTCTAACTTAAAGCAGGCCATAATCTAGATTCCTTGCCTCTTACAGCTTGTTGAATAGCAAGTAAAATAAAATGTTTTTCTTTGCAAATTTAATGGTTACCTCAGATTTGTTAAATCAATGAATTCTGATTAAGGTTTGCCCTTATCAGTTACAATGCCTTTTCCAGAAATTACTTAACCCATTTTACAGGGCTGGGACCCTACTAAGGATAACTACCCTGGAAAAATTATTGTCACCCTAGTCAGGATTGGAGGGGGAACTGACAAGTTTTGCACCAGTGTGGGTAAAGCTCAAATTTGGGTTTACAATTGATTAATTGTTGTATTCAATCTTAATTTATATTATTAATTTAATTATTAATTGAAAATTAATAAGTCCTAAGGCCTGAATTTCTCATTAATATTATTGCAAAGCGCTGAGCAATTTCCATTTAAAACTCAACGTTCATACCCAATAAAAATTAGCCCAATTTTGGATAAATCTTAATTTAAAACCTATTAACAAACCTCCACTTGATATCAGCCCTCTCTGATTAGCCAATGTTGATGAGTACAACGCCCACTGCCCCCTTGTGGGGCAGAAAGGCACCACCTCCTCATGTCTTTTAGTTGTTGCCAAAACGCATCTGAACTGGTTCTAATAGCCCTCTTAATTCTCCAGGTCGCTTTGTCCCACCTAACGACCTATATTTACACCTTGACCACGCTCAGGCGATGCCTCGTTGCCCCTAATGCTCCCCCAGAGCAAATTGAAATTTGCACTCAGGTTAAATATGTTAAGCTGTTCTCTTATTCTGATAAAGCTATTATTGAATTAGCACCAGGGTGTTTTTCAGCCTGATGGCATCATCAACTTATGCCCATTTAGTGGCATTTATGATCTTAGCTTCATGAGTGAAGCCAACGCTGCAGTAGAAGCTACCAATCCTCAAATCCAGGGTGTCCCCCTCCCAACTACTCATACATGGTTACCCACTGATACCACTCTTGCAGTTCAGTTCTCAGGCCTCCCTGCCCACCTGTAAAAATTTATTTAAGGAGTTGATTATCAGTTGTCAACCCTAGTAGTATTTTTACTGCAGAGGTTCAGTTTCCTTATGCACCTCGCGTTGTAAGAATATATGATCCAATAATAGTATGGAGACTATTATCCATAGTTGAGTTAGAACTATTTTCAGGCCCAACGCTTTGGCCAGTATTTCCAATTAGATACTTGATAGTTGTACTCGTAGGGATTCGTTCCCTATATTACTTTCCACTTGATCTACCCCAAGGTCCTCTTATGACAGTTTCCTTCAGCCCAACACACAGTCATCAGTGATCCCCTAATCGTGATTCCCTTTGTCTCTAGATCCCCACTTGGATCTCTACTATTCTTCTAAGAGTCTACCAAATATTTGTTTTCTGCAATAATATCCTTGAGATGGAACTTCACACTGGATACTGATAGTCTAACTATAACTGAATCTACATTAAAACTAATAATGTTCTAATGTATTAATTTGTATCTGTTTTATCTATATCCTTTATTATAGTAAATCCTAGGGAATTTATAGGGGATTCGACCATCTAACCCTTGGTTGACACCTCTTCAATGAAACAGCAGCCATTGCCATTAAATCACCATTCCTCATCTCAGCAGTGATGGTCTTCCCCATCCTGGCTAGGATTCCATCGTTGGACATCCTTGAGACCTCAAATGGAGAGTCAGAAATATGACCCTAAAGTTTTCCTCTCAATCCAAGCGAATCATACATAATTGGCTAGCGACCTGCTTAGATAATGGGACTTTTTACCCATTATGGAAGGTCACTTCACCAACCAATCGATTCACTAGTTTTAGGCGGCATCACTCACCTCAGAACTCACCATACATCCCTAATCAGTTGGTGATGAAGCCTGACCAATACCATTCAGTACAACTAATAGTTAATCACTATCGGATGCCCCTATTTCATCAGCCGCGCCACCTGATGAGATATTAGGTATTCATCCAGTTTGATCACCAATGGATATGATCAGGAGAATATCCCAAAATCCCCCAAATGTAGTTCCTTTGAAATTCGGGTTAACCAATTTCTGATTCACTTCACTTTAGGGAATTTTCCCCTAGTGACACCAGGTAATCTAACAGGCTGGGAATATGGGCAAAAATCCTAACACATCCCCCCTCTTGCCTAAATTTCCAGCGAGAAAAGGACTGGGGCATGGAAACACCACTTTGAACACCTGGTCAAATACTTCATTGGTTCAAGCAGAGTACACTGTCAATACTCAACACTGCTTGGGATGACCTTCAGCATATGAAATTCCTTCTCTTCCTCCTCGCTACCGCATACTCAGAGTGTGATCCCCATGACCTCTTGTTGTGCCGGGCTGATTGATTTACTAATGATGATATTATTCCCAGGATCCGATTTCCCCCTGTCAGGGTATATGACCCTCTGTCATATTCAGATTTCTCATTCTGGCGTCCTCAAATTCCTGATTCTCTCCTTGTCCTAGACAGGAGACTCTTGCCATTGATATTCATCTCGTGGCTTGATTAAGAATACTTATTTATGCACACCTTTGTTATTTCACTCATAACCTCTTGGCTGTAAGTCATTCTTCCCTCAGAAAGCTTATTTCATTAATTATATGAAATTAATTCCCAAAATTGGAGCCTAATGGAGTGTAGGGTGCATAATGTCAACTTCTATATATCAGTCTGACATCCCCCTTATGGTCCTGCTCATATGTCAAACTTAGAATCCCGCTATCAGCAACTTCTTAACAGTCTGTCAGATTTGGACTTCTGCCTCTTCCAGCAAATGAGTTGGGATGCTTGACGGAACCTCTTCTATGGTCCTTCCAGGACTCATATGCCTAGTCTGGCACAAGGGGCTAATCCTTCCATTGAATTACCAAAAAAATGTTAATTATTCCCTCTAAAACCAGGCGTGCCATCATTTTAAACAACTCTTGGCTGACTCTTCCCATACAGTCGATCCCTGAGTTGGACTTCAAAACCCTCCTGGATCCAGCTCCTTTCACTGATGCTTCAAACATCATTGTCAATGCTTTGGAGGTTATGCCAATCACTTTGGATCAATCGTTCTTGGCCGGTTTGGATTTGCTCCCTGAGTTCCTCTTTTGACTTGGGCAATTCTACCAACCCACTGTGCTGGTTTCTGAGCTTTCAATTGGGAACAGCATACATTTTGAGCTCCCCTACGCTGAACTTTGGGCCCAGTTACCAAGGCGTTGACATTAGCACTGAATCCCTCTGATCTGGACAACCTTCTGGATTGGAATATTGCTGCTTATGCTCTCCACTTTGCTGGTCAAGTTCTTTGAAGTTGGTCGACGAAGCTTCCAGCCTCGCCTGGCTTCCATCAGTTATTCAGCTTCAGCTTCCGTGAAGCCCATAGTCATTGTTTACAAGATGCAATCCAATCTTTACATGACTACCTCTTCTCTGGAGATTCTTATCGCTATCTTCTGTTGATGGTGTTAATTGGGGCATGATTCAACAACCCCCTCAAGTATTCCTTCTTTGCTACTGGCTCACATGTCCAGTGTCCTTGATGAGGCCCTTTGGCAGGCACTTAAGACAAATCTTCCAGCACCAGTGCCTTATTGGGATTACTCAGGGTTATTCGCCAATTGCCTCTTCCTATATTGCTGTTTTCCTCCCCGCTCTGGGGGTTTTGCAATTGGCTTCTTCTGACATATCAATTTCCCTTCCCTAGTTGCATTCTCTCAGGGCTCAGCATCCGCATAACAAACGTGGTTTTGTGTAGGTCTTGCCCTTGCAAGTGTCCAATTGCATATCTATTTTGATGGGCTATTTCTTCCTACCGTGAATTATCCTCCCTCCCCCAAGAGGCAATATAGGCAGAATCATCCCCATACTGAGGATGACCAATAAAAATAAAATATATAAAAATATATTGGATTTTTTCTATGCATTTAAAAATCTTTTTTTACAATAACTTTTATTGATTTTTTTATTTTTATTTCCCTTTTTTTCTAATGGGACTTGACCTTGTCTCATTTCAGAGGTCCTTCTTTCCCCCAAACTGGATCCTGGGAACTTAAACCTACCAGTTTTCTATGGTTCAGAGGTCCTATTTTTGGACTCAACCATCTAGATTGGTTCAGAGGTCCATTTTTGGACTTGACCTAATCATCAGGACATGACTAACTTAATGGTTCATCAGTCCTTCAGAAACTCTTTTATTTTTTGTCTTTGATTCAACGCTTTAGATACTTAGCATGGACTCAATTTACTACTCTTCCATACAAGAGATTCTTGATGGAGTAAGCATTGGTCGCTGTCTTGGCAATTACTTCAAATGGACCCAACCATAATGCATCCAATTTGTATCTTCATCCAAAACCATGTGTACTACAATAGGCGACTCTTTCTCCTATTTTATATTCTTCTAATGGCGGTCAGATCTTATCATCCGTCAATTTCGCTCATATCCTTTTCTTTAAAGTAGTATTGAATGCTTGTGATTGCACTTTGATCAGGATACTCGTCAGTTGGTTTAGCTATTGTTCAGTACTCATCCCCAACGTAGGTTCTACTAATGAATATAATATCAGTGGCAATGTGGCCTTCCCCCCATAAAGTAATTCAAATGGCATCTTTCCCAATGCTGTATGATGACTGATGTTGTAGATGAACGTTACCAAACTCAGGTACATTCCCCACGTGGAAGTTCTCCCTGCGACTAGCTTCCTCAGCGTTGCAGCCAGCGTCCCATTGACCCATTCTACCAGTCCATTCATCTCCAGCCGGTAGGTACTGACATGACTCCCCAGATCCCCATTATTTCGTTTAGCCTCAGGATCATGAGATGTGAAGTTGGTCACATTATTGCTCAGTATAACTTGTGGACATCCATGCTGGTATACTACTTGATTCAGGATGAATCTCACAGTATTGGTAGCGTCAACTCTAGTTAGGGATTTCATTTTGACCCATCTCATCAGATGGTTGATGGCTACTATGATGTACTTCACTCCTCCTGTGCTCATCGCCAGTGGTTCCATCACGTCAATGGACACCATGTACCATGCAAATCCAGGTCAGACCAGTCAGTATCTAGTTATATTCTTGTGTGGTTTATGCAGTTGGCATTTTACACAACAAGTCAGATGATCCACAACATTGTAGTTGATGAACTCACTGTAGTAGTACTGGCAAATATGATTGGTTGTTTCTCAGGCCTGCATGCCCAACAACCTTATGAGCGGCTTGAACTATTGCTGCTCTTTCTTACAGTTTTGGAAAATTTAGCCGTTTCCCATTTATTGTCATATATACTTGTCCATCCATGATCTCAGTGTTTTCCATAGCTTTTCAAAGCACACCTTGGATTTCTCAAGGCTTGTCCTCGATTTTTCCTTCAATCATTCTATGGAATAGCTCATCCACCTGCGGATATACCAACTGGACCATTGGTAACCACAATAAGCTATCCGCATTCTGGTGAGAAGCCCCCACTTGGTGGACTATCTCATAATCATAAGCCTGAAGCTTAAGTGCCCATCAAGCCAGTCATCCTTCAGGCTCCCGTAAATTGTGCAGCCAATGCAGCAAAGAGTGGTCCGTCACCACCTTAAAGTGCATTCCGTGGACATACATCCAAAACTGCTTTCAGGAATAAATGACCGCAAGGCATTCACACTCATTCACGGTGTAATTCCTATCAGCAGCTGAGATTTGTCCAGCTCAAATATGCCACTAGATGTTCATCTGCAAGTTCATCTACTTGGCTCAGTTTGGCGCCAATTGTCATCAAAGAAGCATCAGTTTGAATGATAAACTCCTGATAAGAAATTCGGATATTTTAGGATTGTCAAATTTGTCAGAAACTGGCATAATTCATCGAAGGAGTCCTGGGCCTCTTCATTCCATATAAATCCTTTTTTGGATCCTATAATAAATGAAACAAAGGATCAGCTATTCGGGCAAAGTCCCAAATAAATCTTCTGTAGTATCTGACCATCCCAAGGAATACTTGGATGTCTCGGACACTCTTTGGCAAGCCATGCGCTCAATAGCTTCTATCTTCTGGGGTTGCAGCTGCAATCCATTTGTGTTAATCACAAATCCCAGGTATTCAAGCTCCTTCTTGAAGAAGTGGCACTTCCATGGCTTGATCTTCAGGTTAGCCACGGACAGTCTCTTAAAAACTTCTTCCAAGTGGTGCAGGTGATCAGTAAAGTTTCTACTGAACACATTGATATCATCCAGATATACCAGGATGCACGACAACTTCAGGTCGCTCAATATCACGTCCATGGCCCTCTGAAATGTCTTGTGTGCATTACAAAGACCCTGGGGCATCCTAGTCAGCTGGTATAACCCCTGTGCGGTGATAATCACACATTTTTCTTGGTCTTCTTCTGGCAAGTTGATCTGCCAGTATCCCAAGATTAGGTCCATTGCGAGAAATACTTTGCTTCTCCTAATCAATCCAGCACATCATCAATCCTCACTAGGGAATACAAATCCTTCTTCATAATTTTATTCAGCCTCTGATAGTCAATCACTACCCAGTTCAATCCATCTTTTTCTTTACGATCAGAATTGGGCTTGTCCATGGACTTGATGATGGAACTAGAAGCCCATGCTTTACTAGTTTGCTGATCTCATCTTCCACTACCACTTTGGTGGCTTGTGATCTTCAGATCAGTTTCATTCTTATCATTAGATTTTCCCCAGTGTTGACCTTATGAATTATGCCTTGTGCACACCCCAAATTGTGGTCATTATAAGCAAATACTTCCTGATTTCTCTCATATAATTTGAGCACCTCTTCCTTCTGTCCTTATGGCAGATCTGCGAGCTGCTCTTAATCAACCAATAGGTTGATGCTTTTGGCCGTCTCAGCCAGTAATCCTATTTCATTGAGAAACCCTAAATCATAGAATCGTCTCAATTAGCCCTGATTGGAAGATTTCCCCATTATTGACCTTGCAATTCACTTCATGTGTATCCCAATTTCCTGGTCATTTTTGAAAGAATTTTCTCCGATACTTTTCAATAATTTGAGCATCTCCTCTTGCTGGCCTTCCAAAGATCAGCGAGTTGCTCTTAATCAACCAATAGTTGATACTTTTTGGCTACCCCAGCTGATAATTTTATCTCATTAAGGGTGGAATTTCCTCCATTCAGCCGTCAGGAGTTCTTGTCACTTCTTAGGTCTGAAATCATAGACCATAAAATTGATATTTTAATATTTTATATATTTTTTGCAATGCGACTTGCAACCTACAAAAAGCTCAGAGTTCCTTCCTTTCCCTTCATCTTAACTGGGTCCTGGGTACTTAAACCTACCAGTTATCATGGTTCAAATCTTATCCTCTTAAGATTTAACTAACCATTTGATTCAGTGGTCCCCTTCTGGGACTTAACCAAAATCTCACAACATAACCATTAATGGTTCAGAGGTCCGCTGGGGACATTGCAATTATTTTCTCTTAGGCTCAATACTACCAATTAGTATTAACCTTTCTCCCTATATGACCAGCAGCGCTGTCTTCTCATGTATAGGCCATACTTGCCGACTTTGGGCAGTTCTTCTGAATTAGGCCTTTAATCCTGACTGGAAATTCGTCCATCAGGCCATAATTTCTTCTCTTATTTGGCAAACTGATGCTTCTTGGATCTTTGTATCTCATCAGCCAACAGTTTCATCCAATTGTCCAGCTCGTTTTTTCTCCTGAAAACGATTTTCAGCCTTCATGGCTATACTTAATTACACAGGTCATTCTGGCATTTTTTGCTTCATCCAATGTCTCTGGAATTGATGAACTCGTCTCTTGCAACTTTTGACCAGTGATAGAGTGTTATTAAATCAAATGATTTCCTTCACTAATTTGGATCAATCATTTCCTCATTTGACTTCATCACTTCATTGGTATGGCAATCCATTCTCCGGATTGATTGCTTCTTACTTTATCCAATGCCTCATCTAAACACTTTCTCCTCAAGACTATTTAAAGCGGATCCAATTTCAACCTAAGTTGATCCTGCTGTTCCTTGGGACTATTTATAGCGGGCTCAATTCCAACCCAAGTTGGCCCTGCTGATACTCTTCATCTTAAGTAGATGTCTGGTGGAACTGGTTTCCTTGCAGCCTAGATATGGAACTATCTAGTGCTGCAAGTTCTTTCCCTGAACTTGAGTATCTTCATTTTGTTTCACTCGGAGCTCCACTGCTGAGCTGGGTGAAGGCCATTGAATGTGATCCTCTTCACGTTCTATATTCGTTACTTCCTTTAGTAACTTATTTCCAAAAATTGGAAACATCTTCTTTGTACAACATAATTGATAGATTCTTCTACTAAACTACCCCCTGTAGTGAGCACCAACTTGTAAAGATCTACTTAAGGAGTTAATTATTGGTTGTCAACCCTAGTAATCTTTTTACTGCACAGGTTCAGTCTCCTTGTGCACCTCGCTTTGAAAGAATATATGATCCAATAATAGTATGGAGACTGTTATCCATAGTTGAGTTAGAACTATTTTCAGGC
This sequence comes from Massospora cicadina, assembly GCA_022478985.1. Lineage (NCBI taxonomy): Eukaryota > Fungi > Entomophthoromycota > Entomophthoromycetes > Entomophthorales > Entomophthoraceae > Massospora > Massospora cicadina. The sequence continues at coordinate 66,377 of JAKSZP010015861.1, read as the reverse complement.
TAAAGCTTTGGTTGGTATTTCTGATTAAATACTTGATAGTTGTACTCGTAGAGATTTGTTCCCTATATTACTTTCCACTTGATCTTCTTCAAGATCCTCTGATGACAGTTTCCTTCAGCCCAACACACAGTCATCAGTGATCCCCTAGTCGCTATCCCCTTTGTCTCTAGATCCCCACTCAGATCTCTACTCTTTTAAGAGTCTACCAATTATTGCCTTCTGCAATAATATCCTTGAGATGGAACATCACACTGGATGCTGATAGTCTAACTATAATTAAATCTACAATAAAACTAATAATGTTCTAATGTATTAATGTGTATCTGTTTTATCTATATCCTTTTATTATAGTAAATCCTAGGGAATTTATAGGGGATTTGGCTGTCTAACCCTTGATTGACACCTCTTCAATGAAACAGCAGCCATTGCCATTGAATCACCATTCCTCATCTCGGCAGTGATGGTCTTCCCCATCCTTGGGTAGGATTCCATCGCTGGACATCCTTGAGACCTCAAATGGAAAGAGTCAGAAATATGTCCCTAACGTTTTCCTCTCAATCCAAGCGAATCATACATATTTGGCTAGCGACCTGCTTAGATAATGGGACTTTTTACCCATCATGGCAGGTAACTTCACTAACCAATCAATTTGTTAGTTGCAGGCGGCATCACTCGCCTCACAACTCACCATACATTCCCAATCAGTTGGTGATGAAACCCAACCAATCCCAATTGGTACACCTGATAGTTAATCACTATCAGATGCTCCTATTTCGTTGGCCGCTCCACCCAATGAGTTATTAGGTATTCATCTAGATCGATCCCCACTGGATATGACCAGGCGAATATCCCAAAATCCCCCAAATGTAGTTCCTTTGAAATTCGGGTTAACCAATTTCTGATTCACTTCACTTTAGAGAATTTTCCCCTAGTGACACCAGGTAATCTAACAGGCTGGGAGTATGGGCAAAATCCCAACACCACTTCACCCCAAAATCTTAGAAATGAATTGTTGTTGGCTTGTCAGCATATGGTTCAGACCCCATCCTAAAATTTGCGGTTCCCAATAGAGCCACCCACCTTGTAGGCATTTATGCCTTTGCAACCATATGCCAGTCTTAATTTAGATTGTCCTTTTAATTACCACATGCTCTATAATCCTTTCTGCTCTGGAGCATTCTTTCTGGGCCTGAGTGGATGGTGGGCGCACCATATTTCCTACTTGATCTAAGCTTGACCATTTGAAAAGCTGCTGTCATTCCATCGCTTATGCTGTGGCTCTAACATCTGACTCCTCCCAAGAAGTCTTCATTACTGACTTTATTTCTCTTGACTGGGGAACTATTTCCCCCTCCTACCACCAAGCAGGAAGCTGCAGCTGTGCTGGCTTCACCAAATCAGAAGCTTAGTCACCAAGAACCTTCTTCTAACCCAACCAATCAGGGGCCATACTGGATCCCAGTTTTATTAAAACCTCTAAACAGTCACAACACCACTTAGCCTAATACTGTTTATTTATTATTTCTAAATTAAAATCTATATATTTAACATATGAAGTATATGGTTTGGGTAAACCTGTCGCCAGTTTGGTCAAAGCTCCATGCTTTGAAGAGTACTCCAATTCTGAATATGTGGCCAATTCCCCTATCGCATTATTTGCCTCGCCCTAATGGACCAAAATTCAAAGAGACTATCAATTAGATGGAGAGGCAATCACAGCCCCTTGTTGTCACCTACTTTGACAAGTCATAGCGCTTTCTGTCGCTGTATTGGATAAAAGCCTGGTTTCTCCTCTCATTAGCCCCAGGATGACACTTCTCCAAAAATTGAGTCTACCTCCGCTACTATATCTTAGCCAACGGTTTGGCCAAAGCTATAGAATCAGTCGCAAAGTTTGGACCAAATACCCGCTTCACCATCCAAAATTACAACTAAATTGCTGACATCACCAGACACTGCACTAGAGTTGAGAATGCCCTTGACGAATATCTCTGATTGCCTCAATAGGGGGATCCCATTGCTAGCACCACTTACCTCCCTAAAGCCCTATTCCAAAATGCACCTTTGCCCCTGCTCTCTGCTTTGTGCCACTACCTGACCACCCCAGAAGATAATAACCAGCCTCTTGATCCCACTTCCCCCTCCACCATGATCATATATCAGTTTCCGCTTCTGAAGTGTTTGATATATCTTGCCTTGAGTTTTGCATAGATTTGAGTGATTCTATCTATCTCATTCTATTTTTAGGGGTTTTACTCTTTTAAGCCCAGTAATGTCTGTCCCCAAGTTAGCGTAACTGTAATAAAATTAAAAAATATGACAAAAGTTTAGGATAAAAAGCTTCAATTGTGCTCCACTGGCCAATGAGATAATACAAATGCCTACAATAACTTAATAAAATATTAATATCAAAAAACAAGGAGCAACTAATACTTAACTCTAATCTTCGCTATAACAACATAATTTTACCTATCATGCCCTAACACCTGTTGGCTTCTTGATGAAGATGATAAAATCACTAAATTGTGTTACAATTATTTATATCAGTTCAGTCCTGGATGAATTCTGATTTACTCATACTCTAAACCTGGATTGTGCCATCACTTCTACATTCCCAAATCTAATTTCACCCTCACATGTGATATTCACCTATCACTCATCATAATATTGATTCTCCACTGGTAATTTATAGTACAACCTTTCTCATTCAACTTATCTTTTTTCAGCGGGATGCTATATAAAATATATATTAACTAGTTATAATTCGCTCTAATGTCTAAAATATCGTCCAAACTTGTGATCTTTAATTCCCTGCCTTTCAAATATGTGCCTCCAGTGATTCCCTGAAGGCACATTTCCAAAATTAACAATCTATATATAAAGAAATAAATTGTTCATATAGTTTAATTTTACCATGGGGATTTAGTCACCATACTGGAGTATTTTTATCATTCTAGAAATATTTGCCTTCAATCAAAAGCTAAAATGTAGGAAAATGCAAGCTACTAAAATACCATCAATGGTAGTTTTGTTTTCAGACAAAAATTGCTTAGTACAGGGACATAATAATTATGACCTAAACCTAACCCTATTAAAATCATTTTTGTCATACTACTTTTGAAGTCTACTCTGAATTGTAAAAAAACTTTATTAGTTTTACTATCTGATGAGTTTTAATCTGGTATAGCCGCGGACCTTCTTGAGAAGGTATTTTCTAATATAGGCCATTATATATTGTTAAATAAAAGCTGATCTGAAACCGCCTTTAAATATGTCTGGAAAGCTCATGATTGAGGCGCCACAAGACTTAAACCATGACTTTCAACTGGTAATAGCTCCTCTTTAGAGTTTAACCATATCATCACCTTTCTATGTAGCCTAGAGATCTTCTCAGTATTGTATATACTGCATCTATGCCTTCAGAGTGTGGACAATGTCCATAGTGTCTTTTGACATTTATGTTTTATAGAAACTTTTATGATTGATCAGAATTTGTATCACACATCACTTCTTAGAAATTATGGGAGCTAAAGACAATTTTCTGTCAATTGGGTACAATAGAAGGCGTGATGTTAGAAATATGGTAATGTAATGAAAAATCCCTGATGGAAGCTGCAATATCAGTTGACATTACTGAATATGCTCAAATTGTGACAAGAAAAATGCTGCAGCTCATGGGATTTCCAAATTATAAATTAAGGTTTTCAAAACAGTAAAAAACGATTATTCAAGCAAGTGGGAGCTGCTGAGAGACATTTATTTTAATTGAATAAATGTAAAACATAAGAGGAAAAAGTTGTTATGGAAACAAATCTATTATTTAAGATTGGAAATTAACTAAAGGGATTATATCCTTTATGAGCTTTTTGATATTAAGAACGTGCCTTAAAGTCTCATCTAAGCGTTAATTCTTACAAGCGCATCACAATTTTAGATTTTCTGGTTGCCCCATCACTTGTTAACTGATAGCTAGTAGTTATTTATATACTTTCCTGCATCTTACTAACCCCTTGATTTTAGTCATTTCAAAGATCTCTCCTATAAAATTGGGCTAAAAGTATTGAACATTATGTGACATAACTCTCCACTGACTAGAGAGGTTTCATTGTATGAGAAGGGCTCTTAGACAAATAAATATGCTGGAAAGAAACTGGATGCTGCATATTAGCTAATATGGAAAAGAACAAACAGAATGTTCTTTTGGCTATGGAACTTTAAGAAATACATTTACTCAGCAAATAAGAGGGGTGGTGGCAGTGCAGGAATGGCAAGCGCTTTATCCCCACTTGATGTAAGGAGAGCAACATATAAATCTATCATCCTTAATTTGACTAGAGATTAAGGAGCTTGAAGCTCACTTGGAATATCTGTTTTTGCTTATCCTTTAGGCTGAATTCCCCCTATCCCACAAGGAAAACATTTGTCCAAAGGGAATCACAAGTGGAAGCTAGAGTTAATGGAAAACCAGCCCATACAGGAAGGTAAGTACCTTTAGCATCAAGTGATCATTAAAACTGGGCAATAAAGAGACTTTCAACAATTTTAATCTGGCAGCTTGAGTTTTGTATTTATCCTGGTAAACGTTAAGTGGGAGATACCCTTGCAGAAAGGAATTAGATGCCTAAAATACATCCAGAACCTATTAGGTAACCCTCAAAGGAGCCAAGAATTCCTCAACTGCATTGTCAAATTCATCACGACCTGGGAGGATCTTTGCAACTGGGGGTGCATTAGAAATGGCGACAAGAAATACACGCCAGTTAGCTATTTCAAGCTGGAGAAGCCATCTCGCCCTCCTGGATACCACCTGAAATGTTCAGGTAATTACACTGACTAACAAGATGCCAGAACTATGAGGTGTAGAACAATAAACCAGGGGAGGTTGGTGAGGATGGAGCTGACACAAACAAATTAACTAGGAGCAGAAGCCAGCAAAGGGAAAGTACTCTTGCAGAATAATGTAAGGGAAAATACCCAACGGCAGCTGCAATATTGGCTGACAATACTAAATAAGACCAAATTATGATATTAAGCTAAATGATGCGATATGTGAGGATTCTTTTCTCCAATCAAGGCTTATGTTACAATAAGAAAAAATGGACTCACAAAGCATAAGGGCGCTGTTGAGATACATTTAATAAGTTTAAAAAATAAAACATCAGAGGTAAACGCTTTATTAAGACAATTATATACTGCAAGAGTGGGGATCAGTTTAGAAGACTTAATCCTTTATACACCTTTTTCATATTGGAATTGGCCTTAAAGTGTCATCAAAGTGTATAATTCTAAACTGAGCATAACAACTTATGCTCTAAAAATGCCCATCGCTTGTCAATTTATATTTAATTGCTTTTTATATTATAAATTGCATCTTACTAACCTATTGTTTTTTAGTCATTTACAGATTATTGCCTTAGGCCTTTGTACCTAAAAGTATTAAAAATGTGACAGATGATGGGTCAAGATACATAATAAATAAGGATTTTTCACAACATCAATATAATAATAAGTCAGTTGGTGCAATTGCATTAATTTATCATTAAGAGGATTGCTAAGGAGGCAATTTATCCTAAATATGTATCTTAGAAATATGACATTTCTAATAAAAATACTCGGTGCTTTTCAACCTAATTTTTTAATTATATCAGGCCTCAAGTCTGAGCAAGCATCAAATTATTATTGATAATATTAACTTCAATTTTAGGTCAATAGCAAATTTTATAGGTAAATCAGAAATTTCAGTGTTGGTCTTCACCCTTACAGGGGCAAAGCCTGACAGCTATGAAATAACATATTGAAAGTTACAAAAATTTAGACTCTAAAGAAGCAATTATATTAAAGATTAAATTTAAGTTGATATGCAATTTTGCTTATAAAGTGGGGATATTTATCATCTAAAGAGCAGATATAAACTGTATTTGACTCCACATGGAGATCTACCAAATTTTATACTCCTTTTCCTCTAGTTATAATTTTCACATTTTAACTATTAAGTTGGTATGGTATTTTCTTTGGGTTGACCTACCTTTAATACATTATTAAACTTTATTAAACTTGAATTAAGCAAATAAAACAGATATTTGGTGTATAAAATGGCAAAACATTAAAAATAATCGAGAAGGTCAATGCTGTCAATATTGAGATGCTTGAAGATTATCATCTGCAATTTAGTACAATGCGGTTATATTACTATGTTCACTAATAGTTAGATGACCACTGAGTTTCCCTGTAACTCCACTAATCAGCTTTTATTGATTCATCTTTCATGGATATAATTTTTGAAAGCCAGGCGGTAATATTTTTGTCCTTTGAAAGTATTTAAGAAGTGCCAGCCAAAAAAGATTTGAGTCTTGAAGAATGCAATCTGGATGGAATTTTTTGGAGATATTCCAAGTAGCGATTATAATCTGTTATATGATTGGAAACAATAAACTTTTACCCAGCAGACTTATAATACTTAACTGATGGAAGAAGCCTTATAAGGGTTTCTTGGAGCATTTCTTTAAAAATAGTCCAATAGGTGGATGGGCCACTGAATATCAACGCCTTGAGACAGCTTTACCAACTGTATAAAGATTTGTAATTTATAAGTAAAGTCACCCACTTATTTAGTAGACAGGCTCCACTCTTGAACAGGAAGATTTATTAAACAAAAGGCTATTATACTTTCTAGTAAAGAGGAATCCACTATGAGACAAGGCACCTGCATTGTGGACTTTAGCAAATAGAGTCTACAAAGAAAGAAAATTAGAAGAGCTGACCTTTGTTCCATGATGAGTAGTTTGATGAAGACTTTACTTTTCCTTTATTCAAAACATATTATTTTTTATATTTTTTAGGAGTATAAAAAATCTGATTTTATTAAATTAAATAACATTATATATATAAAAAAAGTGGCCATTTAATTTCACTTCTTATGGTTTAATTGAAGAGTACTATTAATCAATTTTGGGATCTATCTGAAAAATGCACATGTAAAAAAGCCTGATGAAGAATGCGCTCATAAGAAGGCAAACTAGTTTCTGTTGAGTTTTGTGGAAAAAGATAAAATATGAATATATCAGAAGCAGCATCAGAATTCTAAACTAAAAGGTCTTCAATAAGCTTAGTTTCTAATTTCTGGAGGTTGAAGCTGTTAGACTTATAGATTCTATTTTTTCTTGGGGTAATCAGACCTAGCTTTTAAGCTATAATTTTTAAAACTAACAAGAAAACGTAAGTGTAAAGTCAACTAGATTGGTATAATTTAAAAATCTATTTTGTTAATTTCTTTGATAATCATAGGGTGCAAAGAAACCCTTTGAAATTAGGATCAACTAAATTCTCCATGATCAAAATTTATATCATCTTTTTGGATCTAGGCCAAACAATGGCTTCTTATGCCCTACTTAGCTTAAAGCCTTGTGACCCCATTGATTTATTGCTTTCAGATCTAGTTTATATGACTTGGGAAGCTGCATATGCGGTTTGATCATTGGGTGGCTTGGAATAACTGGCACCTTTTGATGTTTCCTAATCAATTCTCCTTCAATACCTTTAGTCATAGAATTAGAAGTTATAAATAATCAATCAATGGTCAATACGAAGAGAAATAAGTCTAGTGCTGAGTTCAATTTGTTATTTATCTTAAAACTTTGACAGTGCTCCTATCAAAATCTTGTCATATGGGTACAGGGTTGAAAGAACTAACTAGGGAGTGGGTTAACCATAGTACCATGTGTGATATCTTAAGTAGAGTACTTGGTCTTGTTTTATGTATGATATAATAAGGGCCATGTAATGATTCTCAATAATATATTTAAAGCTTCAACATGGGCTTCAAAATGATTATTACTTTGAGTAATCTCACTTAATATTTTTATTAATCAATGCTTTGTCAATCCTAAGGCCCAAAATTATTAAAAACTTAGCTATTTAGCATTGAACAAGCTCAATTATTATTGTTAATTTCCCTAACAGATGAACTTGGGATAAATTACCATTAAAGTGATCCAATTATAAATACTTCAGGCTGGGATTACCTATCTCAACTTCTGTTATTTACTTTATGGAACAAATATCCATTTCAAATTATCACACCTTATCCCTTAATTTCGCCTTATCTAATGAGTGCCTTTCACTTATGCCTACTTCTCTTTATCCTGTTAAAATTTAGGATGTTACTTCCTAATCTGTTCCCAGTTTCAACAGGGCTTGCACTGATTGTTCATTATATCCCTTATTTTAGCCCTTTATATGCCTAGCACTATTTAGAGTGAACCTTATTTACCCAAAAAATAAAATTTTACAAATTTACCTTTTTATATTTTAAGTAAAAATTTCTTTCTTGCTCTCAGGATCTCTGAACCAACCATTGGTTAAGTGCTCAATAAATTTCAACTGGAAATCCCTTCTGCTTTCTGGCTCTCCACGATATTCCATATCCAGAGGGACACATAGTAACATATTCTCTCTTGAATTATCTGGCCTCTATCTAGCCAAATCCCCACTATTTTTAAAAGGGCCTCTGAACCAACTTTTCTAATGTACTTCTCTCCATTAACTGGCTTGGCCAACTTTGAAGGACCAGCCTTTAGACCTTGTTAGTCCCAACAGGCCCAACCAGGAAACATCAAATTTTACAGGACAACCTCTTAGGCAGTGGTTTTAGAATAGCACAAAAATCATTAATTGGAATGTTAGCAGAGCAGGCCTTCAGGTATTGCATTGAGCAGTCTACCTGGCTTTAGTACAAATAAATTCTTTGGTGGAAACGTCCAGTAATCAGTTGTTTACATCAGCCAGAGTTCTCAAGTCAAATTGGCGTTATCTGATACAGATAATTCTACAAAAGGTAGAGCACTGATAGGTAGTAAAGGCTCTTAGTTATCAAAAAGATTTAATCCACTTTATATTACTCAGTGGTGACTTATCTATAGTACAAGGCTGCTTGGAAAGTAGTGATTGCAGCAAATTAACTTTTCTAAGCCATTTTTGAAAGATAGACATCAAGGTCCCAGTCATTATTCTGCTTCCTCATTGGTTTATAAAAATAGGGGCAGTTAAATTTTGACTAGTGATATTTAAAGAGGTTAATATTTACTATTTTTGAATTGAAATAACTCCTTGTCCAACAGCAGTGAATAGGATCATTATTGTTGAGTGCGAAACAGGATGAAAAAAGAAAAAGGCGTCTATTTTGCAGTATCTTCAGGCAATTAATTTGCCTCATACAACTTAATCAATAGTTCAATCTCTAGAATGGTATTTGGTAACCATGTAGGCTTGTGGTCAATGGTCCCACAACGTCAACATTGACAAAATTGTAAGGGCCTGAGAGGCCACGTCAGGTGTTAACATTAGGGACATGGTCAATCTTGATTCCTAGATGTTAATCGCCACTTTAACACTTTGTAATTAACTTCACTCATTCATCCCTATTATCATCATTTTCCAACCATCTGTGCGTCTTCTTCACCGCTAATTCCCTATACTCAAGGGTTTCTATAATACAACTTTGTTTTGAGAAGAGAGGTGCACATGTGGCAACCATTTTCTGTCACTTGGTTATAGAAAATTTCTTCCCATTTATGGGTGTATTAAGTTATCCTTTAAATTTTTTCAAGTTTCTGATATCTCTAGTTCCATATTTCTGAGTGACCAATTAGATAGTTCAAGCGGTCCTCTTTGGGAGCCAACACAGCTAGGATGGACATACATGACAGCCTATATGTATATTGATGTAATGCTCCTGCACGCTGTATGATTGTAAATTAAAGTTTTTCAGCAATAGTGCTCACCTCAAAATCTCCCATCAGTATCTTGCATTTATTGTAACATTAAAGAGAAGCTTAGTTGGTTATGAAGGTGTAGTGCAAGGCAGATAGATATGAGTGAAAGTGCATATAGCTGTCAATACAGCCATACAATCTCATTTGATAATACTATAATCTTGCTTTGATTTAGACAGGGTCTTACTATATTATGACACTGGGTGAATGAGTTGATTATTGTCATACTGAGCCAATATAGCCCCCTAGCTACATCATAAGCATTGTTAAACAACAGAAAATTTAGTTCTAAAATGAGAAATGAAAGACATTAGCTTTTAAACTAAAACAGTTTTAAAAGTTTAAAGGCCTGGACTTGTCAAGGGTTCTATTTAAAGATGATTCATTTCTGTAAGAAGTAAACCAGGGGCTTTGTTTGATCAGCATTTTGGGATGAATTGCCTATAGTACCCCACTATACCTATTCATAGTTGGATATACTTCAGGCTTTGAGGGACATTTTCTCAAATGAAGTGACCTTATTAAATTAATTTGGATTTCTTTGGTGAGTGACCTTATGCTTAAAGAATTTAATCTTGGTTTAAAAAGAAAAAACACCTGAATAATATTGAATTAGAGAGCTAAAGGTTTTGATTGAAACCTTGTGAATTTTTCTAGTGTCCATCAAAGATCTTCAAGCATACTGAAATTTTGTCAAGATATACTAGGACTCACAAAGGATTCAAGTCACTCTAGATCACATCTTTACCTGTTAAACATCACAGGAGTATTTTGGAGTCCCAGTTGCATTAAATTTGATTTTGTATAGTCCTTCATCTTGCTAATAGCGCAAATTTGTCTCAGTCCTTGGGTCCTAGTTCAATCTTCTAGTAATCACTGGCAAGATCCATTGATGAGAAAGACTAATCTACAGAGAGAAGAAATAGTGAGCTTTAGATTTTGGGCAGCTTGTAAATGTCCTTTTTTGTTACTCTATTGAGTCTTTCATAGTCCATTACTAATGTATTACTACTTTATACTTTTAAACCAGCAGAAGAGAGGAGACCTAAGGACTATGCATGTGAACCAGTAATACAGACTTCAGAAGTTATCTAGGTTCAGTTCCCATCTGAGCATTTTAAACTTTACTCTTCCTATAAGGCTTGGACCCTTTTGATGAAGCATCAAATGTTTTGACATGATGTAGGAAGCCTTTATATTATCAAAATCTTAAATGGCGGTCAAGAAGTGGTCAATGTATTTCTCAATTAACTTATCGCCTTTTTGCATACTGTTCACCATTTATCTCTTTACATTTGAATTTACAACATGGACACCAAAGAGAACTGTTAACAAAAACTCATAGACTTTAAAACTATAAAACTCATCAAACTTGTCAATAGTATATAATTGGACATAAGTAGTTTACATAATAAGTTCTACTGTACTAAGGTCATAAGTTAAGTTAACTAGCAAGGATGAGATTAGCCCATAATAGGCAGGGTTGAGTATTTTCAAATCAGATTGAAAATACTTTACTAAGGGCTGTTTATCCCTCAAATCTTTGACAAGTATTTATGCAAAATATCCTCATGGACTCATATATTAACTACCAGTTGTGATTTTGAAAATATCAATTGTCAAATTATGAGGATTGCTCGCTTAAATATTTAACTCCTGCTTGGTACATTGGGATGAAGTTCAGCTGATGGATCCTCAATTTAGCCAGTTGCTTACATTTTTAAAACCATTCAGAAATTCACTAAGCATACAAAAATTTCTCCAACGTTTCTGACCAATTTTGAGTTTGATTTTCCCATCATAATTGGGAAGTTCAGCTGAGGCAGGCAAAGTTACAAGCTGCGGATCCTGAGCTCCCAGCTTGTTGACACTCTCCAAAAGCGACTTAAGATATAAATAAAATGAAGATATAATAAAATAGACTTTTATTAGACTAGATTATTTGATGATAATTCATTAGGCCAGGTGTCAATATTTATACCTCTAGGGCATCTCTTGGCCACATTCAAGCATGCAATCTCAACAGATATTTTGCCACCTCAGTTTGGCTCTTGAACTGATATGACTGAGACCTATTTCTAGGTTTATTGGTGGCAAAATACTCTCATATTTAGCAGGATTTCAGGTACGGAAATTTCAACAGTGAGCGTGAAAAATGGTCCTAGGATCATCTCAAAATGAGTTTTTTCACACTGCTGATGAAATAAAATTTCTGGGAGATTTTATGGTCAATGCAAATAAATGATATACCCCTAATCAGGCTGTTGGCTGGCCTCTTATAATAGCACTAACTACCCCCCATTTGGGCAGTCCATGTGCAAGTGCTATATGCTGGTTATCTATACCAACATAAAAATGTGCCAAGGCGGGAAATTGATTATATTGTTCGTTCATTTGATTGTCCATAGGACTTTTTTACGTTAACTTTGGGTTGATCCCAAAAAGATTTTTATAAAGATTTTTTAATATTGGTACTGATTAATCAGGACTAGTTGCTAAGGATTGAGGCAGAGATAATTGGCCCCACTGTGTACATATATTTGGCTTGAGCCGCTGATAGAATAATTAATTGAATTGACATTGAGTTGATCAATGTGGCTGAGTAATTGCAGAGAAGGTTAACCTAATTGTGCGGGGATATTCAGCCTAAGCTCTAGTAATATAATATAATCCACATAGCAATAATAAACCTGAGCCATGTTATTATATAAGTTTTTATTAGATTACTAGTTCAATCATAAGGTGGAAAAATTGGCCTGATCTGTAGGTTGTTGAAGGGGTTATTTTTGATTCAACCACAGAATTTGACACCAATATAAAATTTGGTGAATATGAGGAGTACTCTCTTGGACATTGATCACAAATGGTTGCAGTTACACTCAAGATCCTTCTTTGTGATACCCAAATTTAAGCATTTTGGTCATTAGTCTCCAACATCTAGATCCAGTTTTTTTAATATTCATCTTATAAGGTTTTAAATACTAAGTAAATTGATCCCACTGTAGGGATAGGAACCTTTAAGCATAGTAAACAATGACACTCTATTCTTAAGGGAATGTGTCCCCAACAGGGGGTCATAGCTGGGAATTTAAATAACCGAAGTTGAGGTCATTAAAGATAAATTACACAGGTGGGTAAAAGCTAGGACTAGGAATTAATAGACCAGGTACAATGAAGTCTGGAGGAGCTAAACTATATATAATGAAGCATATCATAATTGATCTTATTGTGCTTCATCAGTTTTGATGAGATTAAAAACACTGGGTATTTGCTTTCATTAATGGAGATGGCAGGAGTCTTATAGACCTTAATAACAACTAAAGTTAAAGCTTTTGAAATGATGAGGCATGTAAAAACATAAATAAATAGTCATAAGAAAAAATAGTAACAAGTTCATTATTGTTTTAAACGCTAATTTTATGTTCTCAGCATTGGTCATGGCTTCAAAATTGGTAAGCAATGCATTTAAGTTTGTTTTGAGGCGTTCTGAGTTTGTCAACAAAAGATACTTATTCATTATGTTGATTGCTCTTTACCACATACTGAGGATTTCTCTTACAGCATTGTTTAACATTGTGGCGTAGACCCTTGCAAAAGTTTTAGGATTTTGGAATTCCCACATCATCTATCTTAAAAGTTTATCTTGTACTATCTGTTCTATCCTCTAAGGGATAATTTAAAATAGTGAAGACTCATAGCAGATGAAGGAGTTATCATATTTTTGGTAATTATTTTGGTTTATTCTTCAATAGGATATTAACCAATTTTCTGGATTTTATTCTGTCAGATCATTAATGTTCTATTGGGAATGACCCAAGCAATATTTGCAAGTGTTCCAATTTAACATTTTATATACTAAAAATTAAATACTCTTACATAGCCTAATTGCATCTGTCCCTGGTCAATAAGGGTTTATTGCAGTTGTTGATGCGTTGAAAACGCTTTTATTGACAGCAACTTGTGGGCTAGCCTAAAAGCAACGCGACCTTCTATTAATAAGTAAAATGACACATTACCTAAGCAGTTTGATGTTTTAATAGGTCAATCCTCTGGGTTTGGGTTAGGGCATTGGGACACGCTCTTTAGATATCTAACCCAGGAGGGGACGTGACCTAATTGTTGGTGGAAACTGACTAGGAGGATGAAGTAATTATTGTTCAGATGGCTCCTAAGGGCTAAATTCATTGACAATAATGCCATTCCATTGATATGTCAATGGATGAGTTGGACACCAAATTTACCCATATAAATCCTTTTATTTAGTTTGTAAAGCAGTACAATACAGATCAATTTGAAAAACATTTGAATAACTATACTTTTATCGCCCTCTTTTGATTTAAGTGTAAAAATCAGTTTTCTTTTATTTATTTGTCTTGTGTTAACTCTTGTGATTAGAGTTAAAGAAATATTTCCATTGTCCAAGTAATTATCAAGTACTACAATTGTTGAGTAAAAGTAAAAATATGGTTGTACAGAAGTTGTAAATTCCTAAGAAATGAGTTAAAGTGATATTATCTCTTGTCTGAATTTTTCTTATAAGCCTTTAAGATACCAGAAGGAAGAGCGTCAGAATCTGTTTAACTGTAAAAAATTACTCATAGGGCTGTGAAGAACTCAACTATTATAATTGGACTTTTGTAAAATTATTAAAATTACCCCTTATTATCTTAATCATTAATATATTCAACGCACACTTAAACCTAAGCAATTAACCCAAAAAGTTTACATGGTGCTCACTACAGTGGTAGTTGGGTTTTCAGGCTAAATATTATATTAGAATTTATTAGCAGAATGTAATACAAGAATAAACATCAAAAGTTGTGGATATAACTAGAAACAGTAAATAAAATATGCTTAATTGACGTTACAATCTGATAAAATACCTTGGATGAATGAGTGACTATAGCTGAGGAAGAAATAAAACAATATATTAAAGGTCAACAATGAAGTTCAAAGGAAAGTCAATTCCTTGAAGAGGAAGGATACTGAAGTAATTAAAGAGTTGATGTTCCAGTAAGCTGCTTGAAAAGAAGATTAAAACTATCTCACCATATTCAGAGTGATGTAGCACAAACCTAAAGCATTTACAAGAACTAAAAAATTACAAATGAAACTATGTGTTGATAGAGGCAGTTGTGGCCAATAAAGAGGAAGATTAAAAAAAAATTTTGTTAGGAAAGTTCAGCCATCAAGAAAAATACATGAAATGTTTGCAGCACTTTCAGAAATGACTCCTGAGAATACTACCATTGTTGTTAGGGTTTAATGGACATTTAACTTCTACCACAGTGTTAAAATCTGGGCGCTAGATGGTTGCTCGCTTCTGGCCCTAGATTTCAACTGCACATATTTGTGGATACTTGCATTGATTGTTTGATTGAAATTGATATACTGAGGCAGTAATAGTATAAAGACTATTATTACTGTGGATTGCCCAAAAGCCATGTTGAGTAAAGGGTTCAATGCTAACCAGGTGCTTCTTCCTCTTAAAGATAAAACTTAATCTGGTAGGGAACAATTCCCTATTCTCTTCATGCAGAGCCAAGTGGAGATTTGGTAAAAACAACTTAAGAATATCTGATCCTTCCACTCTTCTCTTAAGAGTAATGTTAAATTACCAATGTATAACAACTTAGTAATATATCAAGCTTTAATCTATTTTTATTAGGGAATATTTGGGGGTTTTTATAGTTAAAATCGACACACAACTTTTCAGCTGTCCGCTGGAAATTATTTGTGCTCCTATAATGGTTTGACCCTGAAGTGTTAGGCACTGAATCTCATCAGGTACTGTTGCCTTAAGTTTCTTAAACAGCATAATCCTTGGATGTTCAGCGATAAAAAAATTGGTATTAGGGACAACCAATTGTTTTGGCAATGACAATCCTACTCTCTACCTCCAGCATTAAAACGCTTTTGTAGTTTATGATGACTACCCAATTCATTCTGCTCTTAATGATTCCCTATAACTTGACTATTGGGTGTTGCTCCCATATTGAATTATTGCTTAATTTTTATTGGGGATGGTTGCCAATGATAATCTCATCAGTCAGCAGCCTTTAATATCATTGGAGATGATGCCTGACAATAATTCATTAGTTGGTGACCTCTAATATCATTGGGGATGATGCCCAATGACAATCTCTTAAGTTGGCAACCATTGCTAGGACTATACAATTATAATTAATCATCAAATTTGTTAATTGGTCAATAGGTTTGATAATGTGGTCATCTCAAATTCCAACAATCCCCCTCTTGACCAGATTATAAAATGGAAGATAGAACCCTTGGGGATGGAAGTCGCCTTAGCTTGAGCTCATATTTGGTTTTTCATATCTCTATGTCCTCAGCGGAGTGCAGGTCTTTCAGCACTCAACGCCCATATGCTCTTCCTGGTTTTAATGACTTCTTATTCTTGGTTGCTACCCCTGCCACCTCTTCTTGAGCATGGTTTCCATGACATCATGCTGCGCCAGTCCCATTTTCACATCCTTTCTAAAAGATCAACTGATCCACCTGTACAACTTCCATAAAAGGTCTCATTGGTACCTTGCACCTGTACCAACCCACAGGACGGGTTTTTGTGACTCCATAGTCAACCTGTATAAACCCCAGGACGGGTCTTGTTGGCACCTTGCCACCTGTACCAACCCCATGATGGGTTTCAACATTTAATTGATAGGGACTATTCCAGCAGATCAGTTTCAGCCCATCCTGATCCTGCCAACTGCTTAGGACTTGTGCCTGCTATTTTTCCTTCTTTCATGCTCAGTAGGTGGGAATATCTCTAGATGAATTGCTGCTTGAAAACAAAATCAAATTTTTAATATTTTTTAGTTTTATATTTTTATGTATCTTGTCACAAAATCAAGCAGGGGCTATACTAGTGTGCCAGGCCAACCAATGTGAAGACTGTCTAGCCTTTGCTGTTTCACCTTCATTGACATACCAACCCTACAAGACAGCGTCCAACCCACCAACCAACCACCAACGGCTTTGCCTGTAGCCCCAGGTGTCCTCAGCATGTGCCCTGGCAAGTCCTGCCCCCTTTCTGGGTAGCTCAGGCACTTCCATGCTGCCCCACCCTCGTGACCCTTCACCAACCCATCTGGGCATGCCCCAGCGAGTCCATCCCCCTTCCTGGGGGTTAAGACACTCCCCCATTGCACACCGCAAGGTCGGTGGCCAGTTAGTGCATCTGCTGGTAGCCAGCTGTCCAGGTTCCCACCGATTCCTCATAGAGAGGAGGCTCGGGATCTGGCAGGGCTGGACACTCCAGGCATGATCACCCACGCCTATCAGGGATCCTCTATACTATCTACTCCTACTCTAGCTGCTCTAAGACACTATCAAATAAAAGTAAGATTGGTGCAAGAGAGATGTTTATTAGAAGGGAATGAACGACTATTTATACTACTTTCAGGGCTATTGTACCCAAGTACTCTTTGGCCAATCAAATACCAGAAAACCCATCAACCTCTAGATTCCAAAACTCTATCAGATCGTAAACTTCATTTATTCATACTTCATAGCAATTCCCTCCAGATCCGCTCATCTGATCACCAAGTAATAAATTAGATCAATCCATCCTCAGCATAAGTCGCTAATCAATCATATATAAATTCATATTTAAATAGGACTTTAGGCATCCTTGGCATGAGTTGCTGGTGCTCCAAATTAGTCAGTGGAACCATTTTCAGACAATTTGTAATGGACTCATCAGCTTTCCGCTGGAAACTCCCACGATAATTTTTGGATGGCATTTTGGTAGCAAATGCAGCTTCCGCTGAACCTAAACTCAATTAAAAATTATAACTTAAATAGTATCTAACTAGGTGATTAGCTGGCATTTATGCCAGACTAACTGAAACCCCTAATTCTGATAATATTGGAAGGATCCATCTGGTTAAAATCCTGACTAATCTTTTTATCTTTTTTTATATTTGTATTTTAGTTCTTAAGTTCAATACTTTAATTATTTTGTATGAACTCTTTTGACTATGAGACCATCTTCAACATTTATTTGTATAGGCATCATTTGCCAACTTGGTGATAAGTTTAAACAGTGCCTTCCATATATGTCCAACTTGTTTTTACTTTTTTTAATTTTTCTCCATCATTATTTATTGGCCCAAACATTCAGATTAACTCTGAAAATAGAACTGTACTTAACCCCCTATGCACACAGGTTAACTTCCTACGTTTTTCTCTATTAAAATTCGTCAGGATCTAATCCTTTATCTTGTCTATGGATACTTTTTTCTCTTCCATATTTTTCTAGATCTGATCCTTTTTTTCAGCATTATTTGCCAACACAAACGTTTGATTAATTCTGCCAAAAGATCTGTAAATGATTCACTTCTCACACAGATTAATTTGATAATGTTTTTTATTAAAGTCATCTGGATCTGATCATATTTTTTTATTCCTCGCCTCTCTCATTTATTGACTATTTTAAGATCATCCAACTTCATCCACTACTCTCTGAATTAATCACCTTTATTTTGATATCATATAAAACCTCAGGACTTCTCACAGTGGACCCAGTTGCAACCTAAGCTGGTCCTGCCAATGCCTTTATTCCAAGTAGATATCTGGCAAGACAGGTTCTCTTTCAGTGCTAAATAGTTCCACTTATAGACTTCAAGGCCTTTTCCCAAGTTTTTGGTAGTTTCATCCTCCACTTGAGGGATCACAACGTTCACAAATTGTCATGATTTCTTCTCCCAATTCTGGGTGGCAAATTGTCCCGTCACTCCATTTTTCCAATAGTGGCTAGTTGATATATCCGTCCACTTGGATCCATTGGGGTTTATTCCCATTATGAATTAATTCTGCTTATAAACGACTTTTTTAACATTCTTCTTTAACTACATCTTTTAATTTAACCATAGTTTGATCATCCTCAGTTGGAATTTCGTCATAAAATTTATTGGGCGCATCAAAAGTTGCTCCCAACATCTTCATATGATCCACCATCTGTGAGGTCATTATTTCAGTTACTAGTGCTGCTGCCATAATATGGTGCAATTTGCAGCAGGGCTGAAGCACCGCCTGCATGGCTATGCATACATCAAAGTCAGTAAGCACTTATTCCCCTGCCAAGGTCTGAGCTTCTTGTTAAAACTAATTAGCAAAATAACCAGGGTCTCATCTTTTCATAATTGTTACACATGAACTCTTGTTTATGATTCACCATCCAAGTAGGGCTTCCAAATCACAACATAATGGCTGATTTTGCTTCCGCGTATAACCAGTTGTGCCCATTGAGGTGGGGTAGCACCAGATTCTGGCAGTCAGTGCTAAGACAGTTCATTATGGTCACTGCTTTTTGATAGTCTGCATAACTGAACATGGTCATCTCAAATAAGTGAAAAACGCTTGGCGTTATCCCAGTGAAAGGTGATAAAATTCAGCATATTTCAAAATTCCTTGGTTACTTCGCTCATAGAAGATCCTTGCCCAGCTACTCGAGTAGCCATAGGAGTGGCTTTGGGAGTCGTTTTTGAAACATCAGAAAATGTTTTGGGCATATTTTGGGGCGAAGAAGTCTTCCCAATTGGAAATTTTCATGCTTTTTTGTCACCCTTATTTACCTCAAATTGCTCACAATTACCTTTATGATTTTCTAATTCCTCAATATGCTTTGCCAATTTCTCCATTTCCTCATGAAAACGCCAGATGTGTTCTTGATCTGCCTCATGTTCAGATATTATAAAATCTCTTTAACAAGTTCGACCTCTTTTTACTTCAAAGAGGCAACTTTTCCACACATGTCATTATTCACCATTCATACTTGTTTGAGCATAACTTCCGAATTAATTACACGCTCCTCTATGGTACTAACATCAGCTTGAGATGCCAAGCTGAGCACATTTTGATTGACAGCCAGAAGTTTCACCCAGAGATTCTGAAGCTCTTCCTTATAGGACATTGTTATTTAAATTGACTTTTGAAAACCCAACTACCCCTGTACTGAGCAACAATGTTAAAATCTGGGTGCTGGATGGTTTCTCGCTTCTGGCCCTAGATTTTAACTGCACATATTTGTGGATACTTGCATTGATTGTTTGATTGAAATTGATATACTGGGGCAGTAATAGTATGAAGACTATTATTACTGTTGATTGCCTAAAAGCCACGTTGAGTAAAGGATCCAATGCTAACCAGGTACTTCTTCCTCTTAAAGTTATATTTAATCTGCTAGGAAACAATTCCCTATTCTCTTCACGAAGAGCCAATCAGAGATTTGATAAAAACAACCTAAGGATATCTGATCCTTCCACTCTCCTCTTAAGAGTATTGTTAAACATCCAATGTATAACGCCTTAGTTAATATCAAGTTTTAATCTATTTTTATTAGGTAATATTTGAGGGTTTTTATAGTTAAAATCGACAC
This sequence comes from Massospora cicadina, assembly GCA_022478985.1. Lineage (NCBI taxonomy): Eukaryota > Fungi > Entomophthoromycota > Entomophthoromycetes > Entomophthorales > Entomophthoraceae > Massospora > Massospora cicadina. The sequence continues at coordinate 46,208 of JAKSZP010015861.1, read as the reverse complement.
AAAACCTTACAGCTGTCCTCTGGGAATTATTTGTGCTCCTATACTGGTAGACCCCCAATTGTTAGGCACCAAATCTCGTCAGCTAATGTTGCTTTGAGTTTCTTAGGCAGTGTAATACTCAGCTGTTTGGCAACCAAACAATTGGTATTAGGGACTCAAACCCAATTTTTTTGGCCAATGAAAATCCTACTATCTACTTCCAGCATTCAAATGCTTTTTTAGTTTCTGATGACTCCCCATTTGTTCTGCTCTGAACAATTCCCTATAATTTAACTATCAGGTGTTGCTCCCATATTGAATTATTGCTTAATTTCATCAAGGATAATTGCTGACAATAGTTTCATCAGTTGGCGACCTCTAATATCATTGGGGATGATGCCCAACAATAATCCCATCATTCAGCTGCTTTTGCCAATCCTATACAATTATAACTTAATTGTCAAATTTATTAATAAGCTAAAAGGTTGGATTATGTGGCCATCTCAAATTCCAACACATAGTAGCAACAAAATAATTTCTTAATACAGCAAAATTAACTATCTTACACCAGGATAATGCACTACATCTTTCAGACTATTCAAAATGAATATATTCAGATATAGTGACCACCAGAAAGCAGTAACAGTTAAGAACTTCTTTGACATAGATTGCCAAAATCTGGTGCTTCCCACTTCACAGGGATTATTATATGTACAATTATGCCAAAGAAGGAATCATAGATGAGTTCAGCAGCCCTGTACAGATGGCTAGCCGCATACTGGAGCTCATAGGAATCCAGTTTAGGAAGGATGAGATCTTAGCTGCTTTTACTGCTTGTCTTTACCAGGAAGCACAAATCCTGGTGGGCGCAAATGTTTTATCATAAATTAATTCATTTAATTCAATACAGATGATGCTTCATACCTACAAAGACATGCACTATGCCAAAATATTAGTGCTTGAAAATCTGACACCCACTTTGCAAATGATAGATTTTATGAAAATGTTAGGCTCAACATTTAATGCGTCTAAGCAACCACTTGAATAAGATTTCACCTTATCAAGATCATATTATGGCAGAATTCGAATTAAAAGATGAATTTTATAATGAATTTTAATGGGGTAATTTTGAAAATCATCAGAAATAAGTTTCAATGGAATAGCCCAGTGTACAAAAATGGGCAAGTAAATTACAAACCTGCTGTCATAAATGAGGTACAATTGGACATTTTTTCCACCTAATGTTAAGAAGAAGCCAAAAGAGAATGCTAATCTTGTTTTGCCTCAATAGAAAAACTGTTAAAGATTCAGGAAAAGTTTCAGCAGTATATATATGTAACAATATAGCACTGCATTAAAACTACTCTGCCAGATATCTTCCCAGATAGAGTAAATATTTCAGATTATTTGTAGAGAACTTAGGAGAGGATTAGTGTATCAAATTTTACAGTCAAATGTAAAAGCTTTCACAAAAGTGAAATGAAGATGAAGATGATTGATCCAGAAATTGTGATGGAAGTCACTTGGCCTTACTTTTTTAGTTTTTGAAAAGGTACAAAATGCTAAGAAATTAGATAATTCGCATAAGTCAAAGTTATATAATTGTTAATGTTTCCGTACCAATCCTCACAATTAAGATTCATTAGTAGACCTGAGGGTGGGATTAGTTTAAACGTTAGGCATGGCAGTTAATGCCATTAATTAATTCACAGAGAAAAACAATCAATATGCTAGAATGGAATTGACAATTTTCAATAGAGTAACTTATGAGACTAAACATACAAGTGCCAGCTTCTGACGGGTGAATTAAGATTAGGACCTTTCAAAGATTAGTGACAAGTTGAGAATGAATACCCAATGTAAAAGACCATTCAAATTTTTTAAACTTAGCAACAAATGCTTATACACAGAGAAATATTGCTGATGGTCATATTTAGTGAATTAGGTTCATAGCAAATACTTAAAGTATTAGAACAAAGAAAAAAAGATAAAAAAATATAAAAAATAAAGAGGAAAAAATTAAAAAATATAAATTATATGAAAAAAATGATATAATAAATTATAAGGAGTTCATCAAAGAAAAATAGAAGATAAAAAATATCGTTTTTTAACATATTGTTTTATTTTTTCAACAATCATGTGAATCTAGCGGTTTTCCCACCTCCTGCTGCTTTGTAGGGAGAAGGTTAATGCACTATGATACTAGTAAAGAAAATCAAGTGCAATTGGAAAATTGGCATGAACCTCTTGTGATTAAATTGGGTCCATGTAAAAAGTCAAGATAAAAGAGAACTTGAAGTTCCTCGCTGATCAAAATAAGAGAAGCTCAACCTGGGGAATACATGCATTAAGTAATTTATTGGCAAGATTAACCAAGTGATCTAGTATGGCGTGTAGCTGTGAGAGACCTGACATGGGGAAAACAGGCGTTCAGGAATAGTTTATTATTAAGATTAACCAAAGTAGTCCTGTAGTGATTTGTAGCCATTTCTCCATGCTTTCAGGAGGCAGCAGTGAACATAAGAAGAGGGACTGCGCTGCTGAGTTTGGCCATGAAAAGTTGCATCAAGAAAGGAGAAAAAAGATCTTCTCTGCCAAAATCAATCTCAGACCATGCGGGCTGATTCAGGCCACAGAATGAAGCGGCGTTACCTCCAAAACTCTATCCTTACTGAATAATATGGTAAATTGTGTGTGGTGCTGAGATTTTGTGATGCCCAGATCCATCTTAGTGAATTATAATGTACTAACTGTTTTACTTGCTAGGTTACGATTTATTATAAGAAACACATAACAGATGTGGGAGTTAGCATTATTTAGTAACTATTGTTTGGTTCAATTCTCAATAGTATGGTAACTAAATCATTGAATTTTGTTCACATGATTATTAATGTTTATTTGGGATTGATCCCTGATAATGTTTTCAAGTGTTTCAATCATTATTTTAAATATTGATATTAAATATTATTGCATGGGTTGATTGGAGTTTGTTGACATTCAATGTGTTTATTGGTAGTTGCTGAAGCATTTACAAAGCTTTTATTGGCAGCATCATGCAGGTTAGCCTAAAAACAATTTGACCTGCTATTAATGGGTAAAAGGCACCATTACCTAACATGGTTGCTAATTAATAAGTTTATTATGCTGGGTGGTAAAGGTGTTGGGACATGCTATTAAAAGTCCAACCCATGTGGAATAATGGGCTTTTGGCAGTGGAATTGAACTAGGCTGATGAAGTAATCATTGTTTTGGATGGCTCCTAGGGGTTGGATTAATCAGCGGTGAATGCTGTTCTAATTGGGATGCTAACGGAAGAGCTGGGCACCAAATTTTTCCCATATAAATCCTTTTGTTTAATTTGTAAGCAGTACAATAAAGATCAACTTAAAAACATTTAGATTTTCTATACAATTATTTCGTCCTCTTGTAATTAAAATGCAAGAAATAGTTTTTATCTATATATCTTGTGTCAACTCATGTGATTAGAGTCAAAGGGCTAATTTCCCTTGTCCATATTAATTATCAAGTACTACAGTGGAAGAGTGGAAGGTAAAGTCCCCCTGGTGTCCAGAAGTTGCCAATTCTTGGGATTAGAGTTAAAGGATAGTGTCCCTTGTCTGGATTGGTTCCAAGTGCCTTCAAGTAATCATAAGGTAAGTGTTACCACCTGACTAGCAGTAATTACTTTACTTATTTTGATTTTAAAGAAATTGACTAAGATAGTAGTCTATATACAATTATCAATATCACCCATTAAAATCTTAATCATTTTTATATTAAACGCAAACCTCAAACCTATGAAGTAAACCTAGTAAAGTTTACAAACTGGTACAATGGGTCTGTCGTCCCTCTTGGTTTCCAAAGCATGTGTCAGAGTGAAGATGAGAAATAAATTAAAATCTCAACTCTAGAATGAAGTCCCAGAGTGTCTACTTACAATTAGCCATTTTTAATCCTAAGTCTTTGACTAAAGGAGATATAGATAGGTTTAATCTGCAAGAATTAAGAGGTGTTACTACCCCAGAGCCACTTTCAAGACTAAAAGGATAAGGAGGCTTTCTTTTCCAGCAACAAGTTGTGTAGGATCTGGGACAATGGGGCTACAAGATTACAGGAAACGCTGTACAGCAAAAGTTATAATTTGCCCTCATTGTGGAATGGCCAAGAAGAACCTGATTGTGGGAACCTAGATTATCTATAGCCGTGAGGTAGTATGCACTATATACATACTAACAAGTTCTAAATTACTTAAATTTTTCTCATTTATACATCTTAATAACTGTATACATTAGCTACATTATATTGATAAATATAGGATATTGTAGCTAAGAACCAGTCCAGACCTCTCTGAGAAAAACTAGAATCTGTAATCACAACTGCTCTAAGCTCCAAAGAACAAGAACTTTAAACTAGAAAGTATCCCAAAAAAGATCTGGTGCTCACAAAAGGATCTTTGTTTTGTTTATAGTGAGGTGATCATTATGAAAAAAGAAAAAATAGTTAAAACCTCCCTCTCTGACTGGGGAGGGAAGCGTGACAAGATGGATTAGTAATCCAGAATACAAAGTAACACTCCATCCCAAAAGCTTGAAATTTCAGGCGACCTTTAAGTTCTCTTTGCCAAACTTTAATCAAATTAATAAATTCATATTAAAGTAAACATCAACATGCTCAATAATCAACTACTGAACAAATCACTTGGACTAAAAGCTCCAGTTAATCTCGCACCACAGCCAAACCCTATATTATAAGAGATTTATATAAGCCTTTCCACCTGACTGCAATAGAATTGGTTACTGGGGCTTTAAGTTACCATCATTATTTTTTCCATCCCACAATTAACTACATACTAAAAATTATAATAATGTATTACAATGTAGCGGTTTGGCAGCTTAGGTTATAATAACTTTTGCAAACTAATGTCATCAGGTTCTAAGACGCAGCCTCCATCTAAGTTTTTAACCACTTTGAGACACTTTTAACCAATTTGGTATTAATAGATAGCACCAGATCCATTTTATCTTGCTAGAATTCTAGAATATCTAGTTACTTGGAGAAACAATTTGTCAATATACACTGTCAGGATAGTGTAGATGAGGGTAATAGTTCCTCCAAAGCATACCAAAATGGATGTGATAAAATGTCCCACAGCGAGTAGACAGCGGGAAGAGCTGGGAATCCTAAACATAGGGGCTGGTAAATTGCTATAAGCTTGGAAATAGATGATGAGGGACCTATTGTACTAAAACTGGTGAAGTTGATGGCCAGAGAGGAGATTGCTGTACAGAGGCTCTAGAAATAAGTAAAATCAAGAAAAAAAAATTTGAGATGAAAAAGTAACTTAATTTAAGGAAAGGAGCAGATATTTATAGGCTGTGTTTTCATCCTAGTTCTTTCAGGGTAACGACGTCCTCCACCAGCAAGATCTTCAGCACCCTGACGTTGATCAGGGGGAGTTTGACGGCAGGCTTTCCTTTGACAAGTTGATTAGTTGATGGAAAATAATGCTCCATTGAGGTGAGAGGAAATTTTGGAGAGGTATCAGAGGTAGGAAAAATTTGAGTTGAACTGAGTGGGAGCAGGTCAAATCCCAACAACACCCCCTCAAGATCTTGCCGAGGGGGATGGTACTTGCATAGAAAATGGCTATGGACGCGATTAACTACAGTGCCAGTACCAGTAGCAGCAATAGAGTATTCAGGCCCCCTACGGTGTATCACCCAATAAGGACCAGACCAAGTGGTGGCAAGCTTATGGGTCCTACCCCCAGGGCGATGGTGGTAGAACAAGACTAAATCTCCTAAAGAGTATTCAGGAAGCGCAGGTTGGCGCTCATTGGCTTGAACCCCTTCTCTAAAATTGGTAGTTTTTATAGATCCATTAGCCATAGCTTGGAGACATATGATCTCATCAGTTAGCCGTCGCAGGGTAAGCTCTACATTGCTTAGATTAGCTGATTTGAGGATAGGATGAAGGCTGGAAGGCAAAAGTGGCTCTCGCCCATATAGGGCTTGGAAAGGGGACATCTTAATCATCCTGTGATAGCTAACTCGATAGGCCAATAAGGCACTAGGGAGAAAATCATTCCAATGCACAGGGTCTGAAGCAGCTAACTTTTGTAGAATGGAAATTAAAGTACCATTAGCACGCTCTACCACGCCATTGGTGGCGGGGTGATATGGTGTAGTGAAGAGATGCTTTATACCTAGCAAAGAAGTTAATTCCTGGACTATAGAAGAGATAAAATTTGTGCCATTGTCTGATAAAAGTATCCGCGGACAACTGTGATGGGAGAATACGTGTTGGTACAGGAAGAGGGCAGTAGCTCTAGCAGTAGCATGAGGGACTGAAGTGGCCTCAACCCACTTGGTTAGGTGATCTATGGCAAGGATAATATAGTGATGGCCATAGACAGCCACAGGTAATGGCCCTACAACATCAATGCTAACAGTATCAAAAGGGGCCCCAGGGGCTATGAGCTCAATTTAAAGCATTGATTAGACTTGTCCTGGGAATGGCAGGTTAAGCAACTTTCCAAAACATCATGAATGGACTCAGCCATATTCTCCCAGTAGCATTTGGTTTTTAGCCACTCAAGGGTTTTCTTTATAGCCCCATGCCCAAGGGTTTTATGGGCTTCCATGATAGTTTCAGTATGAAGGGAAGGGCGGAGATAGGGCAAAAAGAGGTGCCAACCTGTTTTACCAAAACACCATCAACAACTTTAGTGTTAGCAGCCATCTTCTTTAATTGGGCTTGAATGTCTGGAGATTCTTGAGGCCACAACCTAGGGTGAGGGAGAAGCTCAAAAAAGTCGATCTTCTTCAGAAATAGTTACATGTAAAATAGGGAGGCGGGATAGCCCATCCACATTTTGATGAATGGCGCCAGCTCTGTGAACTATAGAAAAATCATAATTTTGGAGCCTGAGGGCCCAGCGAGCTAACCTCCCATCGGGATCTTTCATTTGACAAAGCCAACGGAGAGAGGAATGATTGGTAACAATTGTAAAATGTTTACCATACAAATAGGGGTGGAAGTGTTTTATAGCAAGTAAAATGCCAGGCACTCACGTTCAGTTACTGAGTAATTCCGCTCTGCCTTGGTTAACGTCTTGCTAAAATAAGCAACCATGTGGTCAACTTGGTCTTTGTCTAACTGGGAAAGGATGGCGCCTACAGCGGTGTCACTAGCATCAGTGAAGAGAACAAAAGGTTGCTCAAAGTTAGGATGTATTAAGACGGGGGCTGATGACAAGGCAGTGCATAGGGAATCGAAGGACTGTTGCTGCTCAGGGCCCCAAAAGAAGGGCACATTTTTGTGTAGGAGTTCAACTAAGGGCTCGGCAAGGTCAGCAAAGTGAGAGATAAACTGGCGGTAGTAGCCCACCATTTCCAGAAAGACTTGGATGTCTCATAAATTCTTTGGAGCGGGCATGCAATCAATGGCAGAGACCTTATCTGGGATGGGGAGGATACCTTGCCGCGTCACCTTGTGTCCTAAAAATTCCATTTCTCATTCAAAGAATTTACATTTATGAAGGTTTTAATTTCAAGGAGGCCTCCCATAGCCACTGAAATACCTGATTAAGATGATTTAGATGTGCAGTTAAAGTTCAGGAGAAGATGTGACATCATCAAGGTATACTAACACACACATGAGTTTAAGGTCCCCAAACAACTGGTCCATAGCCCATTGGAAGGTTGCAGGGGCATTGCATAACCCCTGCGGCATATGGGTGGGCTCAAACAACCCTTCATGGGAGATGAGGGCACACTTGGCACGATCCTCAGCGGAAAGATCAATCTGCCAGTAGCCACTGGCTAGGTCCATCGCAGAAAAATATTGGGAGCCAGATAAGGATCACAAGGAGTCATCAATGCGGGGTAAAGGGTAGCTGTCCTTACGCATAATAGAATTCAATCATTGATAGTCCATAACAACATGATGGCTCCCATCCTTCTTCTTAATCAACAGGAGAGGGGAGGACCAGGGACTACGTGATGGTTGAAGGAGGCCAGCATCGAGCAATTGCTTTAATTTGAGGGTAACCTGGGCTTCTTCAGTTTTTGATTTTTGATAAGGTCAAGAGCAAAAAGGAGCAGCATCTCCAGTATTGACCTGGTGTTGAACGCCTTGCATATGGCCATAATCGTGAGGGCCAGAGGAGAAAATATCCAAATACTCATCAATCAAAGCTTTGGCAGCCACTTTTTGCTCAGCTGACAAATCAGAACCAATTTGTATGGGCACGGCAGCAATGACAGGGGGCTCCTCTAACCCAAAATCATGAAGGGTCCCAACGCCATGAACCTCCATCACCTGATCATAAGGCAAGAGGCGGACATAAGCAATAGGTTGATTCAGCTCAATGACTTTAGGAGACTGGGAGAGGTTGGCTAGAAGAACAGTGACAGTGCCTTGATAAGCGGGATCTAAAACCCCTGGACAGGGAGAGCTTTGAATATGGAGGGGTTAGGTAAACTAGAAATCTCAGGCAAGTGATTAGGAGGGGGAACCAACTGGATCCCAGTGTCCACCAGGATTTGGGCCTGCGGAGGTATGGTAATGACTTGGAGAGAATGTAAAGGCATCCCCTCCTCAGCCTCAACCATGGGAGGGGGCAACTTAACTTTGGACCCCAACACACGATATTCTAAATGCTCAACTGAAGCAGGAGACTCGAGCAGGCACATCCTCAACTTCCGCTTCCCTTTTTCCTTAAGAGCAGAAGTTAAAAGTAAAGGGACACGGTATCCTAATATAGAAATAAAGTTATCCTTAAAGTTAATAATGGCAGCATGTTCCATAAGAAACCCAGTGCCCAATAGGAGGTCGTAGCTATTATTATCCAGGGCTACAGCAGGGATAGAGAGCTGTAGGCCACCTAGCTTTAGGGGCAAGTGGGAGTAAGCACCTATAGCTCGAGCATATGTGGTACCAGCGGTCCCATATTCTGATGAATGGTTAAGATCAGGCTGAATCTTAATTTTTCTGATTAGTCAAGAAGAAATGATGTTAATTGGAGAGCCAGAGTCAACAATAGCAAGAACCTTCACCTTGTGAACCACCACTTCAATATGGGTTACTGTCACTCCCCACTGAGCTGGGATAGAATATATAGCTGCAGGGGCTGACTTAGAAAGAGGATAAGAAGAAATATCGCTAGGTTTAATATCAACAAAAGGCTCAATAGGGGTTTCCTCTTCAGGAGCACTAGGGCCAACAAGGTCAGCAGAAATGGTATGAACTGATTGTTCTTGAGGCGCAGTAAAGTCGTCAGCATAGGGAGCCTCTTTCCCTATGCTGACCCCTCTTTTGCTTTCTCTTCGGCCATTTTCATCCAACAATGCTGAATGGTGTGGTTGCGACAGCCACAATAGGTGCAGTTGGGTTGAGCTCAATTTTTTCCAGAACTCATTGTTGTTCACCACATGAATTTGAGGATGTGAGGCTGAAGTGGAAGCAGGAGCGGCAGTAACTACAGAAGCAGGAATTTCAAGAAGGGCCTCCTTAATATCTAAAATAGAAGTAAAATTTCGTTTAACTGAAGTCATGTGAAGATGGAGCTGCAGGTTAAACTCTAAAGTGGACAGGATGGCAATAACAGCATCATCAAGAGTGAGGCAGTTATTAGTTACCAATGTTTGAGCCTCAGCATAGAATCAAGCAGCAAACTCTGCGGGGGATTCGCCACATCTTAACTTAATACTCATAAAGGCCTGTTTCTGATTTGACAAGGTGAGATCACTACCAAATTCTTTAATAAGCGTGGCCTTCACCTCAGCCCAAGTGCTGCATCACATGAGGTGGGGTACCATAATTTCTTGGGCGGATCTACTAAGGCAAGAGGGTAAGTATTTAACTTTTTGTCAATCAGGAGCTTCCTCCATCGCGTTCTCAAAAATATATAAAATGAAGCAATACTTCCTTCCCCTGGGGTGAACTTGTCTTTAAAAGAAGGTTTAAACGTAGTTCCCATGAGAGAGCTGAAATAACATTAATGCCCACTGGGCTAATTCAATTGATTTCAGATAGCTCTGATTCATATGGAGGCACAGGATTCTGATTTAAATCAGCTTGTTGTCTAAAATTGTTCAGATCATCTTGAAGAGCCCCAATTTGGGCAATTAGGGAATCAGTAGATGCTTTTTGTTGAAGTTCATTGCATAATGATTCCATTTTGACACGTTGATTTTGAATTAGGGATTGGAGCTCATAATTGTCTTGCTCCAACCTAATAATTTTTTTTTTGATGAGTTAAATCGTCAGTGAGAGAATCGTAAAGATGGTAAGTGTTGTCTAACCCTTCCTTAATTGCATTGACAGTAAGGTTTGGATCAATAGGTTCTCCAGAGCGAGATAGCCAACAGCTTTGAGCAATATTTTCAAGGTCTTGTTTGAGAGCAAGAAGGCGGCTATTCAAGGAAGGATCCTCTGGAGGGGAAGGTAAATGCACAGTTGGACCAGGAGGGCCAGGAGGGCCCAGGGGGCCCACAAGGACCAGGATGCCCATAGCCAGGGGGGCCAGTTGGCCCAGATGGCCCTTCACCTCCATCATGACCAGGGGGCCCCATCACCCCTGTGGGGTCAGCTGATCCTCGCTCCCTGGGGGGCCTGGGGGACCCACAGGGCCAGGAGGCCCTGGGATTTTGGGCACGCCTGAGACATTAAACACTGGTTGGATTGCTGATTCAATCTGATTTATTCGTTCAAAAGTTTGTTCAGTAAAGCATTAAGTTGGCTGGCAAGGTTGGTAATGGCTTGTTGCAAAAACTCTTAAAATTGTGATGGTCTCAGTAAATTGGGTAGCTACTTCCTCGCAAAGCAGGCTAGCCACTCCCACGTCCAGTTGGGAGAGTTGGTTTTGAATAGAGATAAGTTGGTTGCAATTTTCAAGAATGGCCTCACAGTTATCCCTTATGAACCAAAGAAGCCGAGTTGTAGAAATCTAAAAGGTAGGAGTGTAACTCTTGTGACAAGGTAAACTGTCTCAAGATTTCCTGATGGTGGATCCCCATCATTTGAACTAAATGGTGAATGGCGGGGTGCACAAACTGTCACAAATATATCGCTCCATGTGAAGATAATCCTACTTCAGAGCTGGGTAAGGTGGCAGATTCATATAGTTCTCACATATTATCAGGAACTGCAGAGGCTTGGTTACAATGGGAGCGATCTCAAAGGAAAAGAGCACCTAGAAGTAATCGATTAATAGTATCAGCAACACCTGTAGGCTGAAAACGATAGTTTTGGGGTTCAAGGGCTGAAATAGAAATATTGAGCGTAGCACAGAATTGCATGAAAGTGGGTTCATTGTTCTCAGGGTCACGATTTCCATTGGAAGTTACCCATTGGGTGCCACTGGATATTTTGGTAAGTGGCCAAGTAGAGTCTTGGTGGGAATCATCCATTGTGAATATATTTATTCACCAGGTAGCTTGGGAGAGTACCTGGCAGAAGGCACCAATTATTTTGTTGGGATAGGGTAGCTGAGAATAATAGTTCCTCCAAAGCGTACCAAAATGGATGGGATAAAATGTCCCACAGCGATTAGACAGCAGGGAGAGCCAGAAAATCCTAAACGTAGGGGCTGGTAAATTGCTATAAGCTTGGGAATAGGTGACGAGTAGACCTATTGTACTAAACTGTTATAGTTGATGGCCAGAGAGGAGATTGCTGTACAGAGGCTCTAGAAATAAGTAAAATCAAGAGCAAATTAGAGATGAAAATTAACTTTATTTAAGGAAAGGAGCAGATATTTATAGGCTGTGTTTTCATCCTAGTTCTTTCAGGGTAACGACGTCCTCCACCAGCAAGATCTTCAGCACTCTGACGTTGATCAGGGGGTTTTGACGGCAGGCTTTCCTTTGACAAGTAAATTAGGTGATGGAAATAATGCTCCATTGAGGTGAGAGGAAATTTTGGAGAGGTATCAAAGGTAGAGAAATTTGAATTGAACTGAGTGGGAGCAGGTCGAATCCCATCAACATCCATAGCCCCAGAAAGCTTTGAGGACCCAAAGATCGTAAATCCTGAGTGGGCCTAGGATGCTTGAAGGCCTTAAGCACTCAAGGACCTTTGAGTTCCTCAATTAAAGCTCCTGGAGATCTAAACGGATCATGGAAAAAGTAGATACTAGCCATGATTCTGTATCTACGAGATTATCTGAAAAACATAGCTTGAAAAAGTCAATTCCATCTGGATAAAATATTTGAGGATCCTAATATCATGTTGGACGCCCTAGCTGGGAATCTTGATAACTTCGCTGCATTTACCTTAGTGATTGATGAGAACCTCACTAAGTATCATGACTAATGATATAATCTAAGGTGTGAGAAGATTAAGTAAGGTAGTCAAGACCAAAGTAAAGGTACAAAATTGTACCAGTTAGCGATTTAATGCATACCATTAACAGAAACGGGTTATGAAGAAAAGTTGCTAAGGTCAGGTCAAAGGATTTTTACTGATTATATACAATCAGCCAAACAAGTTCTCCGTTATAACTGCATATATATATTTAAGTATGGGAACAATAATTTAAACAGGAAAACTCAAGATCATCAATTTTGTTTGATAAGATGTTAATATCAATAGAATTTGCACATCTTTAAATCAAGTTTAACTTATACAAGATATTATACAGCCCATGATGGTGATATCATTTGAGATATCTATTTCAACTCAGTAAAAAAGTTATTCTGGTATTCATTACTGGCAATTTTAGCACCAAAAACTAATTGTGTCTCATAATTATCAAAAAAGACAGTTTAAAATTAGTTTGGCTCTGAACTAAACCTCTGATGGGTTGACCTAAGATAAACGGAAACTTCAACCCAACAAGTACATAGATATTACCTGTACCTCTAAGAATAAAAAAGGTAATATTGATTACAAAGGGCCCAATCACTTTTCTAAATAATGATGAAGCTCCCTTGAATATAGGAAAAGATCTTGCCAATCAGGTGGCATGATATCCTGAATGAAGACATGTCCCTAAAGACTAGATATCCTCTCATTTAATCAGTTAAAGAGCTCTTTAGCATATCTTATCTGGTTTAATTAATGTTAAAGTGAATATTTTCCTATTGTCAAACAATTCCACTAGGAAGCCCGCTAACTATACTACAACTAATAATCGTTTAACCTTTGTAAGAACGGTCAAAAATTAAACAAATATAAAACTGATATCCCCTGCTAGGCACCTTTAAAGGCTGCCAGGTGAAGATATAACTTCCAAATGACAAATAATTCCAGCGTTGACAACATTTTCTACTGAAGGAAATATGAGTGTGACAAGATGGGTCCACTCTAACCAACAAGTAATATCTGTTTAGTTAGTGCTTACACTTTAAAGTTCCAAAGAAATTTATACTTCTGGCCCCTGATGATGTGACCTATTATATCCATTCAGTCAAAGTAGCCAAGACTGTTAGAGTTTTAATTCATGGAACTCTACAACTTAAATTATGATTCAAATGAGGTCGTTCCATCCAGATTTTAGAGAAATGGTGCAGTAATGCACTACTGCCACCCTTCTAAATAATGTAATTGAAGTTTTCTCGACTGATTCATATCTATGACTGTTTGTCCATCCTGCTATCAATCTTCAGCTGCAGATTCTGGGATTATATCATATTTAGATCAGGAGTAAATACAGTCTTATCAAGTAGCTTCATTTTGACTCCTTGAACTATATATGAATGCTTCAAATTCTGGTTAAGATAATAAAAAAGCCATTCTGATGTTAAAAGAAAAAACCATACGTTACACTATCATATCATCCAGATTAAAGACAGATTTGGTGAATATATTGCAACGAACTTCTCAACATATTACTAATGCCTCACAATCATACATGGTTGATTGAAATAAGCTGTGACCAAATAAGTTCTCAGATGAATGAAAACAGCAAACTTACAAGTCACAAATTGAGGAGTTAGAATTGTATCTGCCAGCTTAATAAAAGAGCAAATATATAATCAATTTTTGAAGTGCGCGTACAATAAGTTCCACTGGTCCCACTGGCTCCAAAGAGCCACAAGGTCCAGAGGGCTTTCCAGGACACTGAGGACCCTCCAAACATTGAGCTGCCCTGATTTAAGGACAATGATTCCAAGATTAAGAACCTGGAAAGATTACTGAGGGGGTGGATCATGGGTGTTGATTGACATTATGTAAAACTATCTCATTGATGACCTGACCTTACCTGAACTTCACAATAAAGTTGAAGCTATTCAGAAAATGTGTTCAGACATGACCGTTAGTCAAAAAACTAATCAGACTCTTTTTTGATGCAAGAATGTTCGAATTTCAACCCAATATCCTGGTTTAGAAAATCAATACCATTACATATTGCAGAAAATTTATTGATCAGACTATTGGAATATATAAATTCACCAGGCTATCAGCTCCAAGGCTACCACCACTCATGTAGATAACTGGGGTAAAGATTTCCAAGAGGATTTAATCCTTTTGACATCAAATTGATCAAACTCATATAACTGACCTTCTTGAGATTGAACCTTTTAAAGTCAGGCAATCTTAATACCAGTACACATGTTCATAATGATCCTGGTACTGTTAAAAGCCTTAATTTGCAGATATACATGCCCATAGTATGAAAAACATTCATACTTTCCTATTTGTGGTAAAAGTGGGCATGGCTCTAGACACCAACAACATACAATTAACATATCTAGATTTGTATTGATAGAATTTTGCAGGAAATATTGCTGACTTACTTCAGATAATGTACTTCTGGAATCAATTAAAAGCGTCCATTATAAAAGGAATTAGTAGAAAATTGACCCTGTCTAATTTTAATTAAGCATTCCTGCGCATACATCAAAAAATAGAATCCTACTCAGATTTTTTTAAACTATCTCTATCATAAAGGTCAGTACTTACACTCCTTTGCCCAGGTTAATTAAACAACGCAAATTAAATGTGTTATCTGATTTTTCTTTTGAATAAAACCTCATGTTCCACTTCCAAGGAGTCAAAAAGCTTTTTAAGTTAATCTACAACATTAAGGAGGCTATTATGGAACCATTTAAAATAATGAAGCGTCATACATCAAATAATAAAGGTATATGGCCTCATATTTACTTCATTGGACAAAATCTAAAGGCTGGATGAGACGTGATCCCAGCTCTTGTTGTAAGTTCTTCAGTCACCAATAGAGTTAAATGGTAGAAGAAGAAATCAGACGAGGCGGAAAAAGGCGTCAGCCTAGGGCATAAAAATCCCTAGGTTGACAGATCTACGCCTCAACAATTTGCTCAAATCCCCCAATGCACAAGTGCTTTATTGCATCTGCTTTTGATTAACTTGACACCCCCAACACTATAGCTAAAAATAAATCTTCAATAAGTCTCATTTTGCATGTAAAAGTTCCCTGACACCATTGATGAGTTTATATATCCAATGTTATCTATTAGATCTCTTTTTTTAACTCCAGTGTCACTTGTGTAGAGTAGTGATGCACAAAGTGAAGGTCAAGGCTAATGTTGACACCGGCTCCTCAGTTAACATTATATCCTCCCGCCTTATGAAGCAGGTTAAGATTGCTCCTGACCATTACCACATTTTAAAATACAGAAATCTATACCCTCCTGAATTATATCACCTGAGGCTTACTCATCATTGCCGTCCAATTAGAATCCATAGTAGTGTCTGACCCAAAATCTATTTTTGGATTTTGATAGCCATGACCTACTCATAAAACAAAGTTCCTGGTTGAATTTAGCACCAAGGGTTGTCAAAAAGATCTTTATTTATCCATAATGGGTATCAAGTTCTGCTTATTATTAGGAATCTGATGAAGGTGGTAGGAAAAAGAAAACCCTAACATCGCCTATTATAAAATCCTAAATCCATTAAGAGGCTGGAATATTAAGTAGTAGGGACAAAAACTAAGCTACTCTTCCCACAATTGATTCCTAAGAGGAAACGCCCATTTACCATGTCAATAAGATCGGAATACCTTTTAAATCTCAAATTAAGATGGAGATAAAATCAAATTCATTATACCTTCTACTAATTTATTGTAAGTTTATGAGTAAACTGATTGCTCTATTTGTGAGCCCCTGACTTGACCTAGAATACTTAATCCCACGTATCAATGACTATTGCCATCTTGGTGGCTAAGCTTGTCAATCAACCTAATACTGTGACTCAGAATAATCTGCTAGCCTATGTCCGCATTTTATTTATTGTTAAAGTTGTTTCCATCACAGGTTTTGGATCTCTGACTGACTTAGAGATTGATAAATCACCTGTAATAGCGTGAGTGGAGGTAAAATTTAGCAATCTCTTACTCTTAAGCAACAACTAATAGAACATTCATTAAATGAAAAGTACGCCAACATATTTTTAAAAGGGCCAGAAATTTTTGGAATGATAAAGGGGATCCAACACAAGGTGCTTACAGGTGATACTCAACATATTTAGGCAGGGTTTATTGTAACTTAGAGTCAAGGAAGTACAAGTGACTAAGGTTTTAGAACAGTTATCAAAACCAGACTGCTGAACCCTACTCTGAGCCCATGGACCTCTCCCCCAATAATATTTATCAAGAAAGATGGAGGCCATTGAGTAGTGATGGATTACAGGTGACTAAACTCAATAACTTTTAAGGACAGCTATCCCCTATCTTAAATTAATATGTCTCTCCAACTTTTATACAGATAACAGATTTTCTCCACATTGGATTTTGCTAATAAATTATGGCAGATTAAACTTGCTCCTAAAGACAGAAAAAAGGCGCACTAGTATTAGTAAAGGTTTATTCAAGCCAACCCATAGACCCAGGGATTGTGCAACGCACCCAGAAAATTTTCTTTAGGAAATTTGTGTAATGATCTAAAGACCTCAATTTTTGCGCATTAATCTAATTGGATGAAGCTATAATGCTCTTCTATACCTTCAACAAAAATCTTTAAACCCTAAGAGAAGACTTAATCAAAAGTAAGCATTCTTAGATTTGAAGCCCTCTAAAGGGTATTTTTCCAGAGGAAGATGAAATTTTGGGACAAATAGATACTCAAGAAGGGATTTATCTATATCCTGATAAGGATGTTGCCATTTAAAAGATGTACCAGCAGTTTAGCTTATGCAATATACAGGTCTTCCTAGGTTTGGCAGTTACTATCAATGATTCATTCCATATTCTTAAACTCTCTAAACCATTGGTATAATTACTTCACTAATAGATCCCATTCCATTAGAAAGTAATCACAACAAGTTTTTCCCTTAGAAACATCTTAATGTCAGCTTCTATACTAGTCCACCCCAATTTGACAAGCCTTTCATCCTGTTCACAAATGATTGTGACATCTCAGTTGGAGCAATATTAATACAGATCAACCCTAATCAGTTATGATCACCATATTATATTTTAAAAAAGTGACCATGGCAGTAAAAAATTATAGCATTATGAATTGTGAGTGTTTGGCGGTGCTGATGCCCATCATAAATTTTGCCCCCTTTCTCTATTGGAACCACTAATGAATGTAACTGATAATACGTCATTAAAGTGGTTGAAACAGAAGAAGGAACCCGATGGGAGACTTGATCAATGGGACCTCAAATTACACAAGAAAATTTTTCATTATTCACCATGTGGGAGCTATCCATCAGAATGCTGATGGTCTATCCCAATTACCTATACTAACATTATTTGCTTAAAAAGAAGACAAGATTATAAGCTAGTTAGATGACTTGAGATGTGGGACCAAGAGAATTCTGAGTTCAAGAACAGCAAAGGTGGATGACTAATCAAACCTAAATCAAAAAAGTGTTGCTGTATAAATGTGTAGGAATGGCCTGGTTACATTGCATATGCTTAGAAGAACCTCTGATATTATAAAAGCACATATTACCGTGAGATATGGAATTATAAAAACCTATCAGTGGAATAAAAATCATTTCTCCTGAGAAGACATGACTTACTCCATTCACGCTGTTATCAATTATTGACTTATTTCTGTGAGTTAAGGCCCTTCCAATCAAATTTATCAAATCCATGTCGTTGGGCCATCCTCACCCTTTGCCAACTTCAGTATTGACAGAATTGGGCTATTGTCTTCTCCATGTATGGACAAAATACATTATTCTATTCATTTATCACTTATTGAAAAGGGCCAAGTCTTATCACTAGTCTCCGTCACTGCTAAAGCCACTTCTTCATTCTTGCTCAAAAATCAATACCTGTCATAGCAGCCATAAAGCTTTTTGACTGATAATGGTACAAAGTTTATGTTCCAGATGGTAAATGAACTTAATTAACTGATGATGACGTATCAAAATTTTACAACCCCTTCCTTCCTTCTACTAATGAGGCTGTAGGATGAGATAATGTACGCTTATCTCTATACTTTATAAAATGACACAACTCAATCTGCCCCTATGAAATGAATATCTTCCCGAAGCACTAATAACTTACCAGATAAGCTATCACTGAATTATTAGAATGTCCCTATTGAAGGCCCTATATGGCTAGGACACCATGTTGCTCTCTAGCGTCCAGACTATACCAAGAACCTATACCCAAGTCACAGCTGACCTAGCTATAAAGAGTCTGACAGAGAAGATTTTTAGAAAAAACTCTGGCGGCAAAGTCCCTAGGGACTATCATAGAAGAGAAACTAAACAGGCCTATGCTCAAAATCCATCATGCCTGAATATCAATTTTGAGACCTAGTACTCTTCTACCATCACCAACATGTGGAAAGAGACCATAAGTTTTATGCTTTATGGTATGTGCCCTGTTCTTTGATATACCTCCAAGGCCTAAAATACCTTTACTTCCATAAAAAGGAACTGTTGCTAACTGGGCTCATGGAAGGTTCTCAAAGCCATGAACCCCCTCAACAAGATTTTAAGGGAGGTATTGTTGGGAGACAAAGAGTTTGAATTAATTTGGACCTGAACTGAACCTCTGATGTCTTGACCCTCAACCAACAGAAAACACGCCCAACAAAAACTTTGATTGGACCTATACCTATCCATATGGATACAAAGGGTCTTATTAATTCTGAAACTCCCTCATTAGATTATAGAGTGCATGATCCCTTTTTAAAATAAGGATAAAGCTCCCTTAAATATTGGGAAAGATCTTGCCAATGAAAAGGATTTATATCTTTAACAAAGGTAAGTCCTTATAAAGGCTAAAAGTATCACCTCAAATAGGTATATAAAGTACACTCTAACATATTTTTATCTGATTTAATTATTGTTAGGGTGCATGTTGAGTAGTTACAATACGCATTATTGGGTGCTCTTCATATGTGCCAGGCTAACAGTATGAGGGCTGCTGACCCTTGCTTTTTTGTTTCCTTTGGCTTCCTTTTACTACCAGTTTTCAGCAGCAACTCCCCAACCAGCATACCAACAACTTCACCAGAATGTGTGACAGCATTTCTATTTCATTCCCTACAACCTATCCCAGGGTGGCCCAGCCCCAATCCTCGTAATCCCAGTCCCTAAGTTTACTCTCTCCTTAGTCGCTCATTGTCACTGTAGCCAGTTGGTGAGTCTATGTGGGAGATCAAGTAGCTCCAGGTATGGGATTGGTGGCACTGATCACTCCCTAGATGCATTTACCCAGCATATATGATTAGGGACCTTTAATCTTATCTTTCAACTAACAAGTGTTAAAGTCAACATAATGTAAATAAAAGAAAGGAAAAGTAAAGATACTTATTTATCAGGTACTTCAGAATTTTATACTAAAGAGTTAACTGAAAATCCCATGCCCACCTATTAATTACATTGGCAACACACACCAGAAACTTAAGATACCACCCTAGCAAAAAATAGTGACATTGACTGCCAGAAGACATAAATTGACTAACCTCAGCATCATTTGCCAGAATATTATAATTATACTTATTATAAAATAATAATTAGTTCTTGGCATTAATATCTGGTAAATCCTAGTAAATCAAAATAATAAACTATCAATTTATTATCAACATCGATTTCTAGACTTTCAGGATACTCAAAAAGGTATTAGCGATCTGGCCTATGCTTTGGGAACCCATTGGACATCAAATGAGCTCATATTAAAGAGCTGAACTGGGACTGAACTCACTGAAGTCACTGAAAGAGCTAAATATGACTGAACAAATAGCTTATTATACTGAAGTAAAAAAGTCAAAACATATCTATAGTATATTAGTTGGTAAGTGTGCCCAAATTAATTAAAACACAACAGCCAGAATTGATTAATAATATGATCTGGTTAGAAATCTTAACAACGCACATTTTCCCTAGCGATGAATAATCCCAAGAAAAGCCAGTTGATGCTAAAATGACTAATAACTTGTTTAGTCTTTAAAGGAACAAGCCAATATTCTCTGGA
This sequence comes from Massospora cicadina, assembly GCA_022478985.1. NCBI lineage: Eukaryota > Fungi > Entomophthoromycota > Entomophthoromycetes > Entomophthorales > Entomophthoraceae > Massospora > Massospora cicadina. The sequence continues at coordinate 25,861 of JAKSZP010015861.1, read as the reverse complement.
AACTCAAGACACCTCAATAAATTTAATAGCTCCAAGGTGGATTGAGCTCCATCCCCAATAAAATGTATAAATATCATAATTACCAATCAACTCTCTCTGATTTTATTCCCAGAAAACTACTAATTTAACTCAATTTTTGTATTCAAAAGAATAACAATATGATTATGATTCTGTCAAGACTTTTGGCCCCATCAGGGGTTACCAGCTCAAACTTTGTTGTCAGCTCTAGAGTTTATCAATTTACATCTAGGATCTATCCCCAAAACCTCGCCTATGCTATTATTATGGGAACTCACGTCATTATCAATAGTTATGAGACTTACCAGCTTATCTTTGATATTTGGTGAGCTACGGAGGCTCTCTCAAAATTATAAGATTAACCACTCATATAAATTGTGGATACCAAAATGCATAAGCTCATTTCCTTGTGCATTGGTTCCATTGTGGTTTTATCAGGTTTGCATTGATTAGAAAACCTTCTCCTCACTCACTCTTAATGAACCTACTATCCCTACAAGTTATGTGTGGTTATAGCTTTATGCCCACCACCATAATTTATTAATTAAGTTTGAAAATGGTACAATTCTTATTGTTTTGCAACTTGGGCCTTCTCAGCTGATAACTAAATTGCTAACAATATGAATCGTTTTGATGCTCAGAAAGTTTCACATATCTGTGTCAACGTTGATGGCCTTGCTGATATGATTTTATAAATTAACGCCAAGTTCTATCTGTGTCAAGAAATCTAACCTTCAAAACACAATTTCTAATGCTTGGTTTTATTGTATTTAATTTAACTAATTCATTATCAAACCTAATATCAACTTATAAAAATTTGTTTTGGTTTTTAATCTTATCTAAATACCCACGTTTGAGTAACAATAATATTTTATAAAATGATTAGCAGTATTAGGAGCCACCTCTCCTGGAAAACACCCAAATATTCCCTTTTTAAGCTCCATATCATTATATAATTCTTGAATGTGTATACAATAAGAGATAGGGAGGAAAAAATGATTATCCAGAATGGGTTTATAACTCTGTTATGGCATTTAGTACCCCACCTTAGCTTATGGTTAAATGTATATGAAACTACACCTATACGATGATGGTTTAAGTCAAATTATGATTATCATCACACAGGTAGCTGAAAATACCAGTATTTCAGTTTGGGCTTCGTTACTGCTATTGCTGAAAAGAGCGGATATATCCCATCAAGTAAAAGTAGCAAGTTATACTACCACATCATATAATGAACAAATGAAATGTGCATATTGTAAACTCGTATAGTGTTCCCATTTCTGATGAATCTATGATGTTATCTGCTTTAACAAAAGGATTATTCTGGTTGTTTTGTGCTTGTGATTGTCAAATGTTTGGTATGACTGAGAAATAAGCTTAGAAAATAGTTGGATTTTATCAAACTAATCTGACATGGAAACTAACATATAAACAATGTACAAGGAGTATTGGAGCTTCAACAGATCATTTGGAGCTATTCTTATTAATAAAGCGTCAAATAAAAAGATAGGTTGGGCTTTTCATAAGTTCCCTCATCAATTTAACATAAAAAAATGAAAAGAAAGATGTCTGTTTATGCTAAAGACTTGGATTATGGCATAGAGCTAGGAAAACACTAGGCCCTAAAAAACCTAGCTAATATGGGTAAAATCTATGTGGCCTGGGTCTAAAATTAGCTTAGTAGAACCAAAATTGCTAGTGTGATACTTTTAGAAGATTACTAGATTTTTAGATATATAATATTTAGTTTAGTAAGTGTAGAATACAATAGTAACTGTATAGTGAATAGCAGTGTGGTTTATAAAAAGACAAAAAAATCTGTTCACTATATTACTATATATCTTTTTGTGATTTTTTGGGGACAGTAATAATTAAGTTCTCTCTAATGCATTAGTGTTAAAATTAACCCTGTGCTACTAACCTCTAGTCATTTTAAATTTTCACAACAAAAAGACAGATTTTGATAGTGGTGCTCACTACAGAGGGCTACTTTCCAACATATTGACTAATTTTTATACCAATTAAGATTTTACAATTCCTCTAGTTTTTATAGCGGTTCATTACAATCTCTTCAGAGAACAATATGGAATTTAAGAAAATATGCAATGGAGCCATAAAAACTTTATATAATGAAGCAACCATCATCACTTCAGAAACCCTTTTTTGATAAGGAAGACATGTCATTGGAGATACAACTAGAAGATGTTCCAGAATTAGAATCATCACAACATTGGAAAACAACCAAAATAGACCCAATGCAGTTCAAACTCATAATAGGATGAGTCTTTGGAGGATAACACTTGAACACAGGTGACCTGGATAGGATTTCATGAACATGTTTTTTTCACCAAAGTTATCTAGATCAAAACTATAATATTCATATGTCTTATCTCAAGTCAACTACAAATGACCTTAATAGAGTGAGTAAATCACATAATATGATAGACTATCTTGTTGATTACGTTCAGCTATCCGTCCATCAGCTTTAAAGGTGCTGACATGACATATAAATGAGTTCAGTGACAGCTCAGTATATAAAAAACATGCCTCTCAATGAGAATCCACCCATAATCTCTGACATTATAGAAGAAAACTGGCACATTAGAATATAGAATTACTGGAGAAATAAGAGTTACTTCCGTTTTATTGACTCCCCTTTCCCAATGCCACTTACCAAAAACCTAAAGCGCAACCATTAATATCAAGACCCCATAGCCTAGAGGAGATCATTTATTGTGTTATAAGCTTTCTCCCTTACGTGGAATGGAAATATGTACAGTTCTTTAAATGCTTTAAGTTTTCCATAAAAGAAGCCTCATAATGGTGATAAGCCAAGCTATTAATTTCTGCTTTGTGCAACAAGAGTGCAGACTAAGCCACATGTTAACTAAAGAACAGGTCCATGTCTTTTCACGAGGATAAACTAGACAGAGTTGAGAAACTTTGTGGGGTAAAGAAGATGCTAAATCAAAATTCTGACTTCCTAACTATTTATGTTTAAAAAAGTTGTGACCTATGCCAAAATTGCCAATCAGTTCACAAAGAGGCTCATGTATTATACAGTGCAGAGATACCCTTTAAAGCAAATGTCAGGATAAAATGACTTTACCTGTATCACAACAAAGGGAGCTCTTTTATAATAACAGCAGTTTTACAATGGTCTACTCTACTACTTATTATATATAGTATATACGCCAATTGTCCGCGATGTTTCAACTCATAATTTAAAATAGAATCCGCTATAACACCTACTAAGCCAGCAGCGCTGACCCTCTCAACAGAACCCTGTACTACTCACAAACAAGCGCCAAATCAGGGACCACAAATGGCTGCCAAAGGCATATTGTTTCCCAAATAACTTTCAATGAGTATAAAAAGGAGAGCCACAATTTAATAATTTGCATTGTCAAACAATAAGTCCACATGATTTAACCAACCTCACATAATCTGTGACAACCCTGGGTGGAATAGAGCAGGGACTATAACTCCTCTGACACAACCATGACAATCCTACCCAAGATCAAAATGGCTTTTTACTTATAATTAAAAACATAAACTTTTATTAGCTTTACTAACGATTGCTTACAATGTTCATGTAACAAATCAAATTAAAGCTAACGAAATTGCAGATTAGGAAGCTAGATGAACAATTGAGTAGCCTTACGCATATCATAATAATACAAAATATTAATAGTGAAACACATATTTATGCAACATAAAAATATTTAAAAAGTTAATGTGGCCATCCCAGTAGACTTGATAATCAGACAATACCTTTACAATTAAGGCAGTTTATGAGTTTTTTTTTGGAAAACAAAGGATTTTTGACAAAACATATTAATCAGATACTAGTTTTCTTCTTTTATTGTACCTACTGTGAAATTTTGTAGAAAAATTAAAAATTGAAAAACCATATATACTAGAGCACCATTTAATATTGTGTATATTAGGTGCTATACAATAAGTCTTCAAGTTTCGATTTCAATCATTGAATAATATATGGAACTTCTGGATTGAAATCTAATTTATCTAGATGAGCTTAAAGCTCACTACCACTTCCTATTAAATAGATTGCTCTGTCCGCGCTCACAATTGTGCAATCAGAAAACTTTACAATATGTTGATAGGTGTAGCGTTCATGTGTCACTTTGACGCCATAGTCAACATAGCTACTTAACGTTTTAAATCTGGATCATAAGATTCCAGCTTATTAATTTCATGATGTACCAAAGAATCATACACGTACCTCCAATATAAACCTGGTTTATTAAGATGAGTGGCCCCCATCTGCTAATATAAATTAAGGGTGTAACTTTATTGGTATAATGCACAATTTCCAGGTGTGTATTGAATATATTGGTGATTAAGACAGTTACGGGTAAAGTCAGCAATTCTATGAAGACAATTATTCTAGTTAAGTTCTTCACCACCAATATGAGTAAGTCTCTACTAGACAGGTGCTTCCACTCATTCTCCTGGTAACTTGAAGGCATTCTGGACCACAAGGGAACCTTTCCTTCCACTCTTTCACTTAAGTACTTGAAATTTACTTGGTTAAGAAATAACTACCCTTTCAACTCTAATCACAAGATTTGACACAAGAAAGATATATAAAAAACGTATCTCTTCCATTTTAACTCCAATAGCACAATAAAAATATATCTACTATTTAAATATTTCCCTAAAATAATTGTATTGTAAGCCTTTATCAAAAAAATTAATGGATTTGTAAACGGAATATGGCGCTCAACCTTCCATTGGGGCCCCAATGGGAATGGCATTCATTACCAAAGTTTTTAGCCCTTAGGAGCTATCTAAAATAAACATTACTTCATACTCCTAGTCAGATTCTATTACCAACTAGGTCACGGCCCCTCCTGAGTTAGATATCTAAAGAGCGTGTCCCAACTCTTTTACCTAACCCAGCAGATTAACCTAATTAGAAAGCAACCTGCTTAGGCAATGTGACCTTTTACCCATTAATAGCATACACGTTGCTTTTAGGCCAATCCACAAGTTGCTGCCAATAAAAAAGTTGTCAACACTCCATAAATTGTCAATAAACTCTTATCAACCAGCATAAACCCTGATTAATCAGCACAAGTAAATTTAATAATAAAATATCTAGATCAATAATAGAAACAGTTACAAACATTGTAAAGAATTATCCCCAACATAAAAATTAATAATCTTGTATAATCAAATCTGGAAAATTAGTTAAAATTCTATTATGAATGAATAAAAAATAGTTTCCAAATTATTTTTAGCTCCCATATCCACTATGGGGTTTCTTATAATAAATTGTCCCCAGCGGATAAAACAGATAATACATTATAGTCTATTAAGCTGTATGATGTGGGAATTTCAAAAACCTGACTCATCCTCCGCTTGATCAGCTTATCCAGAAAGGATAGAGTTTTGGAAGAAGACACCAATTTTTTAGGGCTAAATCAGCTAGCATTATTTTATTGGTTTTGCAGAGCCAGGTCTTATTCTCCTTGCTTAATGCATCTTTTCATGCTCATTCTCAGCAGTACCGTTCCTCTTCTTCTTATGTTACTGCTGCCTCCTGCAAGCACAGTTACATAGCTATACACTGCACAAGGACTACTTTGATTAATCTCGCTGATAACTTCTTGAAAGCCTGTTTTACCTCAGGTCAGGGCTCTCACAGCTACAATCCATACCTGGATCACTTGGTTAATCTCATAAATAATTTTCTTTACATCTGTATTCCTCCAGGTCATGCTTCTCTTATCTTGAACAGTGCAGAACTTCATGTTTTCTTTTCTTGTAACTCCCCACAGTGGACCCAATTTCAACATGAGCTGGTCCTGCCAAACATTCACAGTTACTTGATCTTATTTACTACTATAGTAATACTTACTAGGGGGTGGAAGGCGAGTTGGTAGGACATATGGCTACCAACCTGAAGGTTGCGGGTTCAATTCCCACCCTTTGCACATCAATCAGGGTGCCAGCTGAAGGAAGTTATTGGCAGTTAGTAGGTATAATAACACGAAAACCTTACCCATGATGTAACCAGAAAAATCTGAGTCCCAATCTGGAGGTGAAAAAAACTTTCCACAACAGAGTTGACCCTGCTCAGGTTTCATGCTGATACTTTCTTTCTCTATTTTGGTAATGTCAGTCCCCTGGTCAGCTTGCCTCAAATAAATAAAAATAGTAGTACTTACTTCTCTCCCTGAATCACAATGAAGGTGGAAACACTGCCAGATACACCTAATTGCAACAAAATAACAGATAAATAAGTAAATATTTTTTTTTAACTTTCCCCATTTTTAAGGGGGTTTCCCTATATACATAAATCATTTTATAGATATATTTCTTACCTTTTTCCATCTTTATTTATTATATTTTATTATCTTTTTATATTTTTCTCTTAGCACTATTACTTTAAGTATCTGCTATGGACCTGATTCACTATACAACCATTAGCAATGTTTTTCATAATATAGCATCCATTGCTGTCTTGGCAATAATTTCAAATGGACCTGACTATAGGGCAACAAAATTGCTTCATATTACAAATATGTGGGTATCATAATAGGCTACCCAACCACACATAATATTCCTTGAGTGCCAGTTCACTTTAAAATGTACTCTTTTTTTTGCTCTAAAACTTCTTTTAATATTGTATCAAATGCCAGTGATTGCAATTCAATTATGATTTTTTTCAGTCAGGTTAAATATTATTCTGAACTCATCCTCAAAGTTGGTACTAATGCCAAATACAGAACTTGTGGTAACTGAGCTCTTCATCCAGATAAGATTTCATAGGTTTTACCTGTTGCTGTATGATGAATGATAATGTATGCAAACGTAATGAGCCCAGATAAACCCCCAAGTGAAGGCTTTTACCACTAAAATTTTTTGGTGTTGCAGCCTGAGTTCCATTAAGTCTTTCTACCATTACATATGTTTCTTGATGGTATGAAATGGACACTAATCTCTGATTTCTTTTAATTCGTTCATCCTTGAAGCTACACAGGAATTATAGTTGGTTCTAATGTCGCTGAGTGAACTTAAAGGCATCCAAGCTGTTACACTACTTAGTCCAGTATAAGTCTCGCGCTACTTTTTGCATCTACCCTTCTCAAGGACTTAGTCTCAGCTCCTCTAATCAGATGCTCTATTGCAACTATTTACTTTATATCAACAGCACTTAAAGATCAGTGGCCTCATCACATCTATTGTCATTATGTGCCAAGCAAACCCAGGGCTCACTAGCTGGTACCCTATTATGTGCTTGAGGGACTTGTAGAGTTGACACTCCTTGCAACAGATTAGATAATCCACTACGCTGCAAGAAATTGTTTCCCACTAATAATTCTGGTGTAGATGATTCATAAATCTTTTAAGTAACCATGTACTACATTTTGTGTGTAGCTTGTATAATCACTGAGCGCTCCTATGGCTTAGGAAATAAACCTTGCTTTCCATCATTGATTTATAAAGCTATCCATTCTTAATTTCAGTTTTTTCATCGCTCCCTTAAGCATACTTTAAATTTCCTGAGGTTCATCCCTGATATTTCCTTCAATCATCTGTTGAAATAGTTCATCAGATTTCTGGTACATGACTTAAACGGCGTATTGATAATCCATCAGCACTCTTTTGGGCTGCCCCCACTCAGTATATAATCTCAAAATCATAGGCTTATAGCTTCAGAGCCCATGAGCCACTCGCTTCTTTAGTTCTTTAAGATTTTGCAACCAGTGTAGAGACTAGTGGTTGGTAATGACTTTTATTGCATCAAGTGAATATACACTAGACATTTTTTGCAGTCGTATATCGCTGTGATGCATTTATGCTCCATCTCAGTGTAGTTCCTTTACACCAGCATCAATGTCTGACCCACACATGCTACAGGATGCTCCTCCCCGTCATCATCTACTTGACTTAAGATGTCTTTAATCAATATTGATGAGGCATCCATCTGAATTATAAATTCCTAATTAAGATTTGGGTACTTTATAATAGGACTCATCATAAGATTTCTCAGAGCTCATCATACAATACTGGGCCTCCATAATCCATGTGATACCTTTTTTTATATCCTTTAATAGGTGGCATAATAGTTCAGCAATTCCAATGAAATTTTTGATAAATTAAAATAGTTGCCAACCATCCCAAGAAGGGCTTGTATGATTTAAACAATCTTTTGGGTCAACACCAATCATTGGCCAAGTTTGATTGTAATTGTTGTAATCAGCTGGAGTTTCTCACAAACCCCATGTATCCAAGCCCTTTTTTGAAGAAATGGCATTTCCTCAACTTGATATTCAAATTCTTCATTGCTAGTCATTAGAAAACTTCCCCAAGTGTTCCAGGTGATTAGTGAATGTCCTACTGAATGCAATGATGTCATCTAAGAGCACCAAAACGTAGGACAATTTTAAAATAACTTAAGGTGGATTCAATGCCTGTTGGGAGGTAGATGGAATGCTACATAATCCCTGAAGGATTTTTGTTGGCTGGTATAAGCCTTATGTGGTGATTATTGCACAATTCTACAGGACTTCTTTTGGCAAGTCTATCTACCAATACCTTGGGATCAGATGAATGGCCAAAAAAAATTAGCTTTCTTTAAAAAACATCTTTTATTCTTAGTAGCAAATATGAATCCTTCTTGGTAATTATATTTAACCAGTGGTAAACAAACACCACTCAACTTGATCACTCCTTTTTCTTCACTATAATTATTGTACTTGCCTGTGAACTCAAAGAAGGTACAAAAAACTAAAGCTTAATCAATTTACTGATTTTTTCACTGAATACTGCTTTTAGAGGTCTTAGATTGGCAGAAAGGTCACATTTGTAACACTGGTTATTCCACAGTATCAACCTTATGGATCACATTTTTAGCTCATCTGTGATCATAATAATCCTGAGTGAATATCACCCAAGACTTTTAGTAAACCAAACTACTACTTCCTGATGATGTTCTAATAACTCAACAAATTGCTCTCATTCAACCAGTACATTATTACTTATGGTGACATCTGCTGATAATTCCATTTCTGCAACAATTTTCAAAATCATGGAGTTCACCAATTACAGTAATTGGGATTAAATGAGAGGAATGCAATAACTTGGGATTTCTCCATTCATTAGTTTTTTGCTCAGATGGACCAGTAGAACTCAAATTACATTGTGGCATGGTATAATCCCCCAGAGATACCCAAGCATTAATCTTTACTTTTATGGGGTGAAAACTTCAACATAAATTTGTTACAAATTTTTGAGTCAACCCTATGTTAACTTATATTTGCATTCCTAGCTGAATAGTAGACATTATTTTTGTTCTCAATGATATCCTATGGTTCTTTTGGATCTACGTTGGCATTTCCCTGATTTTTCTTCAAACCAACCTGTATTGAATAGAAGTAATGATATCATTAAAAAACAGATTTGCAAAATAATTCATCTTTGTCATCGGAGTTTCTCCTTTCTGCTGTTATACTAAGGGCATTGTTTGCCCATAAATTGCTTAGTGGTTTTCCTTAAAATCACATTTGACAAAACATTTTCTTAGGAATTCCGTTCCAATGAAGATATCTTAATTTTGATTTGCCATTACAACGGTGGGAGATGATACCACCAGAGATCCAAAATAAATAAGTAGTTCACTGAATGCTCCACAGGATGTTGTAGTAATTAGTCTGGATTTGATATTCCTTCCAATGTTCTAATTATTGAGAGATTTTCCATTAACTTCACTAACTTTGCCAAAATGATATAAAATGGTGCTCCACTGTCAATTATAGCGTGTATATTTACTAGATTGATTATAGTATATGCATAGATACATTCAGAGTAATTTGATAAGGTGTTTATTGAGTAAATCATGGCATCAATTGAATAATCTAGAGTATGAATCTTTGATATAGTTAAATCAGGGAAAAAGTCGTTGATTGCACTATTAGAGAAAGATATTTTCACATTGTCAAATTTTGTCTCAAGGAAATTTTTGGCAATTTTAAGCTGGTCTAATCTTTTCTCAAGCTTATAGACATAAGGCTGAGCGACCTTTTTTATAATCTCTGGTTTAATACTCTTTGCCTTTCTCTGAGGATACAATTTACGTCTAGATTAACAATCTGATAGAGAGGATCAGTTGTATCTTCATCTACATGTATATTAAAATATCCAATTCATATTCGAATATATCAGAGAAATTTTAATTGGTTGCAGTTTTATATTGTTTCATAGCTGTAAAGGATGATTCTTTACCCGTTTTCTTCACATTTACTTCATATTAGCTGGAACTAGATTAACTTGTTCCTAAGGCTTCATGATCCAACAATGAGCGGCAAAATGTACTGAATTTTCACATTTGTAGCAACAGTTTTGAGATTTATCCACCAGTTTTGGTCCTTCAGAATTTTTTGTTAATACTCAATTTTGTAATTCTTTATTAAAATCAGAAAGCTTGATCATGTCTTATTAACTTTAACAGAAATGGATTTATATTTCAGTAAGGTGCTTCAAATGTTGCTCCTACCATCTTGATGTATTCCATAATTTGCGATGTGAAAGTTTTGGTTTGCAAGAACCAAAACCATAGTGCGGTGCAGTTTTATGTAGAGCCAAAGAATCGTGTTCAATGCAACACTTAAGTTAAAATCTGACAGACCTTTTGCACTCACAAGGATTTGCGCTTCTTCTAAATTAATTGGTGAAAGCTGTGAAGGTTTTGTCCTTCTTGTCTTGGATCATGGACTCCTATTTGCGGCTAGCCATCCACTCAGGGTTGCTGAACCCATTCATATTTGCTTCTTTGGCATTGGTGTACATCCAATTTTCTCATTAAATGGGGTGACACCAGATTTTGACATTCGGTGTCCAGACAGTTCATAACTATCACTGCTTTCTGGCAGCCACCATACCCAAGCATTATCATTTCAAATAGGAGAAAAAACGCTGGAGCATTATCTATTTTTAAGATAAGTAATCTTGATGTATTCAAAAAAATTTCTGTCACCACCGTGGTAGAAGGCACATGACCTGTAATACTACCCAACTGTGGGTGTTGGATTTCACACTGAAATCTGAGTTCAGGCACTTCAAAGGCGTTATTTATATTAAATTTAAGGTATAGCATCATCTTAGTGAGATTTCTTGCTAAGGAAAAAAAATATAATTTCAACTTATTAAATTGAATTAAAACAGATCTGTATTTGAGATATTTTTATTATTTAAAATCAGGAATATTTATAGGGTGTGATTTAGTAGGTTTTTGAAGTGATCGATGTGTCACTGATGAGGAAAGATCTTTATTAACAGATGATTGGAGATGTCCTTGCTTATAAAAGTAGCTCTTATCAGACATGCTCTGATTATCAAAGGTTTTGATTTTTGGATGGAACCTTGGCGAAGTGGAATCTGGTTCAAACAACGGGAAATCTCCTAAATTGAATAAAAAATCATTGAACTTAGAGGGTAAATCATTAGACTCAAATTTAGGAGAATTAAGGTGAGATTTGGAATTATTAGTAGATTTTCTGACAATGGGTTATACTTGGGGGTCATCTCTGAAAATTTCAGCAAAAGTTCTAGGAATATTATCTCTGGGGCTGTACTTTCCTTTCAGAACTTTCTTTATCCAGCTCGTTGTCAGCTTCATCTGCCTCCATCTGGGTGCAATAGCATTAATGATTGAGTTCTTGTAAATGTTTAAAAATCGCTACATCATTCTGAATATGGTGATATTGTTTTTATCTGCTATCTAAGAAGCATTATGGAACATTTAATCTTTTATTACATCAGTAGACTTCCATTTAAAGGAGGTGACTTTTCCATAAATATCATTGTTGATCTTTGTGACTTGTTCTATTTCTTCCATTGGCTTTAACCACTCGTTCATCCAAGGTAGTAAGACCAGATTGTGAGTAAAATCAGTTTATTCTTATTCAACGTTTCTAGTTTCATTACAACTTCTAAAGTTTGTTCTTTTATGACAATCCACTAATAGATTTTGACATAATATTTGGTCTGTAAACTCAATTAACCCTGTACTGAGCACCTAATTTAGACTTTTTGGGGTTTAATGCATAGACTATAGGTGTGTTAAGAATACAATGTTGACTAAGATAATAAAGGGTAATGTTGTTAATTATATGAACACACTTATATTTATTTGAGGTAAGCCAACAGGGGATGGACATTACTGAAACTAAAACTAAAAACTAACATAACTAATTGGTTTAAACAAAACGCTCAAATGAGCAGATTCAGTGAAACACTTTGAACAAAACAACCAACCAGGTGGGCAGCGGAAACCGCTTATCCCTCCATGGTGGAAGGGGAGGGGGATTGGGGGGCTCATCTCTGGCAACAGCTTTTTCCTCCTATAGTAGAGTGCATGTCAAGGCAGACAGTAAGGGCGTTGGGGCATCTGCGGCATGTGATTTGATATTGCTAATTTTTGGCATTTCATAGAAATTGCCAGCTAGGAAAATGGCACTGATATATTTGGCTAAAGCTTGTTCAGCTTTAATGTGGGCATCTGGGAGTTTAACAAATGTGGCGATGTTCGTTTGGGTAATTTTAGCTTTTAGGTTCCATGATATAGTGACCTCGTTCTGGATAGCACTGTTAACATTTTTGTGTAACTGTTTTACTGTGATTTTACTCTTTTAAGTAAGACTTTTAGGGATAACAGGAGGTGGAATTCCACCTGTCAGTATCGCCACTGATTTGGTGATAGTTTTACGAAGGGAATGACAATCTGGTGTTGCGGCTGCTTTGACTGCAAGCTGGTGATCACTGCAAAATGATTTGGCATTTGGCTGTGGGGTATATAGTTGAGGGGGGTATTTGGCGTCCCATTCTGCATTAATGAACCGTTCAATTTGCAGAGATGGTTCTTCAATGAGCTTACCTGATTTGACAATTTCAGCCAATAACTCTCATGGGTTTTGGTTGAATTGAATTGGGAAATCAGCATATGGTTGAGGTTTGGTTGATTCGTTCATGAGGCATGAGATTGAACTGGATCCAATCTGATGCTTGATTGGAGGAATCATGTGTGGCATTATGGCGAGGGGGATGCTGATTGGTATCCTCAGGTGCAGCTGCAGCTTCCATTTTTTTTGGGGGGGGGAGGTAGGATTGTGCCCCATACCAGAACTTGTATGGGTTGGGCAGTGGATTGGAGGTTGGTGGACGAGTCATTCAATCCATTGGAAGTGGCTAAGGAGGGGCACTTGCATTTCAAGTGGTCCAACTCAAAACATTACAGACAGATCATCCACCCGCCCTCGCCACAGGCCAAAAACGGATGGTCAGGTGCTGAAGGAATAGTGGTGCGAGGGGGATCAACACAACAATTTTTTAAATTCAGGGCTGATCATGACATATGCCTGAGGCCCAGAGAGCTGTGTGGCCCCATTTGGGACCACAAATTGTAAGATGGGGTTGGAGCCATAGGCTGCCAAACTGTCCATCAGCTCCTGGTGGAGCACTTCAGGGGGAGGTGGGTGGGCAAACCAGCAAACTGGACCACCAAAGTGGTGCCCGCTGGGAGCCATATCCGAGTTGTGGGAAGAGGGGTGCCCTGGAATACCAGGGGCACAGTTGCTGCAGTGGCAGCATCAGCTTCACAGGTAAAGCTGAGATCAAAATACGCCTTATAGGGGTGAAAATCTATGAATCTAGGGGTGTCATCACCGCCTGTGCCATTTCAATAATGACTTGGTTGTGGTATGGGAATAGATTCCCATATTTGACCCTTAGACTGTAGGACATGTTGCTCTGGGGGTACACCGGAGGGCAATGAGGTACCGCTTGGGTATGAGCAAGGTGGGCGTCAAGATTTTTGGGAGGTATGAATCATCCCATGGGTTTAGAATGACTGGGTGAACCAGTCCAAGCGCATTTTCCTGCCGGATGGAAAATGGTGGGGGGAGTTACACCGCTGCCCCACACTGGAGCAGCTGATAGTGAATCTGAGGGCATTGGAGTGAAACTACAATGGGCGATTAAGATTTGCCTTCTAAATTCATGTAATTTTGCTTGGAAAGTTACACCAAGCGGAAAGAGTATATGAACACACTTAACACTTGGTTTTTATAACCAATATGAGTAAGTTTTTATCTCTAGACAGGCGCTAACGCTCTTCCTTAGGGTAAATTGAAGACACTTCTGGACAATATGAAAACTTTTCCTTCCACTCATCCACTAGAGTAATTGAGAACCACTTGGACAAGGGAAAACTGACCCTCAACTATAGTCACAAGAGCTGGCATAAGATATATAAATAAGAGAAAACTATCTTTACCTTTCTTACAAGAGCACAATAAAACTGTATAAAAAATCTTAAAGGTTTTTCAAATTGTTCTGTATTGTACTGCTTCATTAAAATAATTCAAGGAATTTATATAGAGAATTTGACGCTCAAAATTACCATTGGTACTCCAATGGTAATGGTATCAATTACCAATGAATTTAGCCTTTAGTAGATATATGAAATAAATATACATCATCCACCCAGTCAGATTCTACCGCAAGCTAGGTCATGGCCCTTCTTGGTTTAAATATATAAAGAGCTTTTCTCAACGCCTTTACCCAACATAGAGAGTTTAATTTATTAAGCAGAAACCTTCTTAGGTGATGGGACTTCTATTCTTAAATAACAAGTCACTTTGCTTTTAGGCTAACATACAAGTTGCTGTCAATAAAAGTCGTTGTTAACTCTTCAGCAACTGTCAATAAACCTTTAATGATTTGCTAAAAACCCCAATCAATCTGTTCAAGTAAATATAATTATTGATAATTAAATCAATATATGAAGCACTTGCAAACATTGTCAGGGATCATTCCTAAATGAAAATATATAATCTGTAGAATCAAATCTGGCGAAAATAAAATTCTACTGAGAATTAAACCAAACAATATCACCAAAATAATGATAACTCCTAAATATGCTATGGGAATTCTTATAATAAATTGCCCTAGCGGATAAAATGAATATCACATTATAATTTTTATAAGCTGGATGATTTGGGTATTCAAAAGACTAACATGTGAAAAGCTAGAGCGCTCCCTAAATATGTCAACAAGTTTTAAAGGTCTATTTTCACTCTAAAAAATAAGTATTATATTCTCTGGACATCAGATGATCATAAGCACATATATGGAGATCAATATACCTGAAGTGTTGTACGGCAAAGTATTCACACCACACTAATGCTCAAGGTTGTATTCCTAAGTATCTCCTGAGATAATGTTACCAGAGCATGGAGAGATAAAAGCATTGTTGTTCACCTTATATATCTATAGTTTTCAAAAGGCTACATGTGGTAGCCTACTTACACCTGATTTCAGCCAAATTGACCAGGGTCAATCATGCTCTTAATTTGTTAGTTGAGTGTGAACTTCAGTGGTGATCCAACTAACAAATTAATTTTATCAACAAAAAAAAGTCTAACAGAATTAACCAAAAATCAAAAAGATGAGCTTATTGCTGATATAAATATTGCAGGATTTTAGCCACTGACTAAAATATTTGAGAGGCACCTACAAAGGCAGCCAACGCATATATTTAAAGAAATCACATATTCAGCATGTTGGCCTCAGTCGCTTAACTTTAGAGGCTGACTCACTGCTCAGGGGATCTATTCCACGCGGGTTAGGCATCAGACAACATTTGCTAACATCACAATTTCTCTCACTAAGAAAATTCTCCTTTGACGCTACCCCTTGTAACATCAATTCAGGGTTAAACTGTCTGTTCCCATGGCGAGCTTCTTGCACTCTTAACATTTTTGACATGCTTTTGAACCTCTGGGCTCAATGGGAACCTTTCCAAACTCTTTCTTGGTGTTATCAGCACTAAGGTATCCTCAATGGAAAGTGTCTATTTCAAAATTGGTCAATACCAGACTTGTTACTGTGACTACTACATTTATACAACAAAAGTGCAAGCAAAAGTATAAACTTAAGATTCTGTAAGATGGTTTTTCATTAAGATAAAACGAAAAGTATTATATACTTCAAGGTAAATTTAAATTGTGAATGATGAGATTTTGATAAATATTGGAAAATATAGGGATCAACGTTAATAATTTTCATGATCCTTTAGTCAGATGGCGTCTGACTACTGCTTTGGGTTCTTCAAACATTTGCATTATACCTGTATGTGTGAGCTCCATTAACTGTGGTTATCCCTGAACCTGGACGTTAAGAGGCCTTTGTGCTAGGTCCCACTTCTGGGATTTATAGTATTGTACTTTTTTTGAAATGGGTTTCAAAATCTGGTAATATGCGTCTTAATATTGGTTTTATTTGATGGCGCTCCAAAGATGCACCTCGCATTGTGGCTTTGAGTCACTTTAGAAATTGGTTGTCTGCCCATTTGGTAATATGCTCATTTGAACTTCTGATACTTTCTCCAATGTAATTCTATTTGCTCATTGGAGCATCATCGGCAGAATTCACATTATTCCTGGACCCCCAAAGGTATAAAAGGGGGGTTGAATTCATATGAAATTCGGGTAGAATCGTCATCCTCATTAAAAAAAGTTTCCAATGAGCCAGGAAGAAAGGTACTTCACATGACGTCATGATTTGATTGAAATTTTTTAGCTCATCTGTGCCTATACAAGGGCCTCTTTCGCCCCAAGCCACGATGATCTGGTTGCCTGTCCTGCCACCAGTTTTGGATTATTTTCACACATTCCACTGATCAAGGACAAACCAGATGCACCAGTCACAGGATCATACATGACACTTCCCTTTACAAGCTGAGACCTAAAGAATGATCAAAGGCGCTAGGAATGAACTCTAAAAAACAATGTTAGTGTTATCATCGCAAGAAGAGTATTCTGCTCCTCTCTTATTTAAGATGGTTGCAGGCCCAGTCAAAATAGCCTGAGATGTCTCTGATTGTTTTACTCTCAAATAGGAGCACTAAACCTTGTCTCCAATGCTATAATTTGAAAGCTTGGTTCTTCTCTGGCTTTATCTTTGACTTAGAGGGAGGCTAGCTTAAATGTTGCTTAAAGCTTCTAACTGAAGACTGATCAACTCTTTAGCCAACTCCTGTGGTAGCTTCTAATTGGTAAATCTATCTGCTGCTATGATTGGTGCATGGAGGGTAGGAAGCGCAGCCTCTCGCCCATATAAGGCCTTAAAGGTGGACATTCCAATCACGCGGTGGTGGCTTAATTAGTAAGCCGGCGCGCTGATGAGAGCAACTAGTATCACTTTAAACTTATAGTTGAGGGCCATCTTCTTTAAAATGACTCCTAGGGTCCTGTTGACTCTTTTAACACTTCCATAGGAGGATGGAGTGTAGGGGATAGTGAACTGCTGTTTCACCCTTACCAAATCCATAAATTTCTTCACCAAATCTGAGATAAAGTTTTTGCAAATTTCTGACAGCAGAATTTGTGGACGTCCATGTCTTATGATCCCCTGATTGTACAAGAAATGGGCTTTGTAATTCAGGTATATGTCTTGGCTTTGGATGCTTTGGCCCACTTAATGAATTGGTCAATCTCCGCCTGGGTGAACTTGACACCGCTGAATGCTGTTGGCAATGGTCTTACAACATCAATAGAGACTTTGCTGAAAGGTGCAGCGGGTGGAATAAGCAAAAACTCAAATTTCTTTTCCAGTGGGCGAAAACTGGTGCAGGGTACACACAACTCTAATGCTTAGTGTACTTAGGCAGACATACATTCCCAGTAAAACCTCTCCTTGAGGCAAGCAAACGTCTTCTGAAATCGTCCATGGCCCATGATATAATTTTTCCAATATTGTTGGGATATGCCATAAGTGTCACACAGGGTTGAACCCACTGAACAATGGATAAAGAATGTGAGGATCATCAGTCCTTGAAAAAAACCGTAATTAATTTAATAAAATATGAAGCAATCCATTCCAACCACTCTAATTTTTTTAAATTAATATTATCATATTCCTTCTTCTCTGCTATCTACTTTCTACTAACAATCCTCCTTCTTTAATTGTCCCATTTGCTTATATATCAGTAACTTTGGCCAATGCTGCTTCTTTGGCTCAGACTGTTTGGTTCAGTCATATTTTCATTGGCTCCATCAGATTATGCTATTCTTAAGTTCACTATCACCTTAGTTCAAGGTGGTCTACTAAATAATTGTCAAATATCAACATCGCCTTATTACCTTATTTGGAGGCGATCTAATAATTTATTAATCCAGACCTGAT
Source organism: Massospora cicadina (assembly GCA_022478985.1). Lineage (NCBI taxonomy): Eukaryota > Fungi > Entomophthoromycota > Entomophthoromycetes > Entomophthorales > Entomophthoraceae > Massospora > Massospora cicadina. The sequence goes on along the minus strand of JAKSZP010015861.1, from coordinate 7,624 downwards.
ATCTTCTTATCCCAAGGCAATTGAATATTCATACACTAGTAATCATGGTCAGCGGATTCTAGACAATCTACCATAGCTATAAAGGGCTAATCGTCTAGCCATATCAGAATCTTGACAGCCCACATGCTTGTAGCCTACATCACAATCTCCATTTGATTTCTAGGCCGGATGTAGGGATACTATTTGTCTTGATTTTTCTTTTTTAAATGTCCAATTACATGCTGGGTGTCATTATAACATCTGCGCAGGATGCTCTTGACCTTTTCTGTCTCTTCCTGCATTGACTCTTCAGGTAGCCCAATTTAGGCATATGCATAACTCTCTGGAGCCTGCAGGTGGAATACAGGAATCAAATTAACCGTCTGTGTTGAGATGTTTATCTCCTGCTCAATGTATAATTTTAAGAAATAAAACCCTTGCATGAGGAAAGCAAATGGGCAAGGCGTCCAGCTGGATCCTTCAAGTTTTAAAAACCAGTGGAGAGATGTGTGATCTGTGACTAATTTGAAATGTACTCCATCAAGGTAGGGCCTAAAGTGTTATAATGCTCTGATTACTACAAGGCATTTGTGCTTGGTAATCAAACTTTTCTTTCTCGTTGCAAACACTTTTGCAACCTATTCAATTCAAGACTCAATCTAGTTTGATAATCTCATAGAGGAGATTAGTCTGCGCCCATGTCTGGGAGCAGTTGGGAAAGCAAGGCAAGAGGAGCAGGTGGAAGGCCCGCAGCCTCTAATGATCAAAAACGCCCCAGAGAATCTGGTGGAATAGAAAAAAATCTCAAAAAACTGGCGGTCACAATTTCCCCGGAGATACTCACGTGGCAAGCATGATGCAACCAGTACATCAACACACCACACTCCCAGCCACTTTCGTCGGTGAAATTTGGAGTCCATGTGTATCTGGACATCCAAAAATGGCCTTATGGGAAAAATTTTGTGAAGATGTACACAAAATTTTCCCAACCGCGGTGTACGTTGCACCTCACTCCATGTCGCGCAGTTGGCTGGACCTGGGTTTCAAAAGCAAAATAGCAGCAGACGAGGCTGCAGCGGTGTGCATAGTGGTTGACCTCCCCGAAGGGCAATGGGTCATCGAAACCAAATGCACCAGATGGACAAAATCAAACCAAATTTTCCTCATGTTTGACTTTTTGCCTACTATGGTAAAACGTGACATTTTGGAGCAACACCTGAAAGATGGTCTCGCCATATACAGCGAAATACAATCTTTCAAAATGCAACGTTTCATGCTGATGCCACACCTGTGCACTGGCAAAGCCATCGCAGTTCTGACCCCAACTGAGGAGATTGCAAAGGACCTAACCCAGATCCTGCACTCCACCTTTATTGACATCGCAGGGCATACCACCCACCCATTCTGGGTAACCGTGGACAGCGCGCCCCCCATTTGCACCCACTGTGATGCATTCAGCCATAAGGCGCATGCATGCCCCATCAAGGAGGGCATCACATTCCAAGAGCACCCCTCAGCGGCCATGGCCAGCGGAGAGGCGCACTACAAACCAACTGCAAGCACCAAGGAGGCTTTCCCGTGGGGAGCACAAGGCTGCTACCTATTGGTAAAGCCCATCTCCCTGCAGGAGCAGAAGAAGGCCAAGCAGGCCCATAGGGCCACAGCCAAGGAAGCGGCCAAGGCCACCACCACCATCCCACACTCACAACGCCAGGAGGACATGGAGACCTTCGCGGTGGAAGCGACTTGGGAATCCATCACCCAATCAGATTGGGAGGCCCATGCCAAGCGGGCCACTCAATCTGAGGATCCAATGGGAGATTCGATCTCACCCAATCGCTGCACCCAAGCTCCAGTTGAAACTGACTTGGGACCTATCCCAATTAAAAAATTTTCTTTGCCCCACTTGACAGTGCACCAAACTTATCCGCACCACAAAAAATTTGTCCAACGTCAGGAAAACAAAAAGCAAAGGCCAAAGCCAACGCGACTCTTTCCGCAAAAATTAACAAAAACCCCAATAGCGTTGCTGCTAACACCCGCGCTGCTGTGAAAGCCCATGGGGACCTTGAAGAGGCTGGTGGGCCCGGGGGCCCACCCCCTCGCACCTAAGGTGCAATGGGGGAAACCTTCACTCTAGGGATGCTGAATATCGCCAGACTCAAGGCCTCCCCATCCCAGGCTAAGAAACTGAGTTTTTTTACAACACAATTTACCCGTGGATATCCTGGCCATCCAGGAGTCCCACTGTCCATGAGGTTCCGAGGAAGCTTGGAAAACAATGCTCCTCCCATCCCTATCCTATTGGTTGAAGCACTGTGGGGTGCTAATTTGGAAAAAAAATTTCAAATTCACATCCTCAGAAACATTCCTAAATAGCTGAGTGCTCATCGTCACCTTCTCGTGGGCTGACGTTGTGCACACAATTGTCAACATTTATGCCCCAAACAGTGCACACGAGCATCAGGAATTTTTCTTGTCGGTCAAATCCCTCCCGCTACCCCCTGATTCTTTCCTAGTTGGTGACATGAACTGTTGGCTAACCTCACCAATGGACCGGTGGCCACCCTCACCCCACACCCCACAGGGTCACGTAGAACTATGCGTTCTAAAAGCCACCCTTGGGTTAATGGATGCACTGCTGTGACATGCCCCACTGCTCAAAGACATGATGCATCCCCACATCCACAATGGCCAATTAAGGTCCATGACCCGCATCAACCTTATTCTAACGCTGGCGAAATTCCAACCCCACATCTCCCACTTCAAAACAATGAAAATAGAATTCTCCGACCACCAACTGGTCTCAATAACATACCACTTACCCGTCACAGTTGCAAAGGCCCCACATTGGTGCAAAATCCGCCCCCCCCGAGCTCGCGTTGCCAGGATTTTCCACATGGGTGGAAGAGGCAACTTTGGCAAAATTGTTTGTTGCACCGTTTTGCGCGGACCCCATTTCCATATGGGCAACTTTCAAAGAGGACACCATCCGCCACTATCACCATCTCTCCTCCAGACGCTCACGAGCCACATCGGCGGTTATCTCACGCGCTCTGGCAGAATTGGCCCACTTGGAGTCCAACATTCCAGCCACAGGATACAGCCCTGCATGGGGCCAGAAGTGGGTGGAGGCAGCTGCCCACCTCAACGCACTCAAAAGGCAACACAAACATTGGGTTTGTGTCCAATACAAAGCCACATGCATCACTAAAGGCGACAAGTGCACTGCATACTTCTTTAAAAAAATTTGCACCATGCCAGAGCGTGGCCTGCACACAGGTGTGAAGATCAGATAATTCCATTGTGGACACACTGGCCAAAGTGGCAATCGAAATGCAAAAATATTACTCCAAGTTATACCGAGCCAAACCAATTTCTGCTGGCCAAAATGGTGGAATTTCTCGACCAAGCTCAATTCCACACCGTTTTCTGATACCCAGAAATAATGAATTTAATTACTCCAAACGAATTATGGACAGCCATTTGTGGTGCGCCAAACTGAAAATGCCCAGGCCCAGATGGCATTCCATATGAGTTCTACAAAAAATATTTCAAATATATATCCCCATTGCTGCTAGCCTCACTTAACCAAAGCCTGTTGGAAACGCGCCTCCTACCAGGGGGACATGAGGCCTTTACTGTCACACTCTTCAAGAAAGGGGATAAGCTTGACTTAGCCAACTGGCACCCCATTTCTCTAACAAACACAGACACCAAAATTTTAACAAATATCATGGCTAACCGTTTAGGGACTGTAGCATCTGCCACCATCTCCCCAGAACAATTCGGTTTCATCCCCAGAAGGTCAATTTGGGATAACGTGCACTCTGTGGCTAATGTATATCAGTCCACAGCCTCTAAGGCACTTGTATTCTTGGACCAACAAAAGGCCTATGATAGAGTAAACTGGGAATACCTTAGGGCCTGCCTCCAACAATTCCGCCTACCCCCCCGCTTCATAAACTGGGTGATGCTGCTCACGGAATCTGCGACAATGGCACTGCATGGCCCAGGCTTCCTAACGGAAGTAGTCCGCCCTCAAAGGGGCCTGCGACAAGGGGACCCCCTCAGCCCACTCTTATACAACTTCAGCCTTGACCCACTACTGCGAAATGTGAATGCCCAACTCACTGGGGTCCATGTGCCAGGCCAAACCCCAGTCAAGATGATGACATTTGCAGATGATTGCGTGGTGGGGGTGTCTAATAACAAAGATGCATGCGCGCTTGAAGCTCTCATCCAGGAATATTCCCAGGTAAGCAACGCGGCACTGAACGCCTCCAAAACTGAAATCATCCTCCTTGGTCAATTTCAGAACTGCTGGACCCCAGCAATTAGTTCCCAACCTGGCCCATCTGCTCGCCCACGTCCACGCCTTACTAACTCAACACACACCGCTCCACTGGTGCTCCCCTTCATGCCACGTCCTACCATAGGACCGGTGCGCCATCTGGGCGTGTGGATGGAGGCAGGTGGATATGCGTCAGCAGTAATGGAATGCCGTATACTGGACAACGTGACTAAGCGAATCGCCTCTCTTAGAGCCCACCCTACTACCCTCACTGGCAGGGTTGTTCTTGCCAACTCTATGCTCCTATCCAAAGTCTGGTTTGGAGCCCACGCCATCCCCTTCTCATCAAGCTTCTTCAAATCCCTGTATGCTTTGCTGCAAGGATGGCTTTGGTCAGGCCGCCCTCCACCAGTACGGCTAGAGGTCATGTTTGGCCCTCATCATCAAGGTGGCATGGGCCTGCTAGACTTCAAAGCCCATGCTGCTAAGATCCTGGGCACTTGGATCGCGGCCGTCACCGCTCCTACACTCCCATCCCAATACTGGTCCTGTGTAGCCCGCTCCAACTTCTCCCGAGCCTTGGGCCTCAACAATCCATAAAACCCACTCCCTGATGAAATACCTCGCACCACACACATCGGCCACAGGTCCTCACGGGACTAAAACCCACTACAAACGAATCCTACTCTCCATGCAAAGCGCAGAGTGGAGAATTTGTATTAGCGGACATACAACCTGAAGAGGCCGCCCCTCTCCTCAGTTCACACAAGAGGTACAGGGGCTACCCATCCATGATGGCGTGATCCCCATTCAACCCCATGTCCTATCCAGGGTGGACTACCTGGACAAGATGGACATCCCTTATTCCACTGAGACCCAAAAGACTATCTGGAAATATGCACACCATCCTCTGTTGCAGCCTCAAGTCTGCTCCCATGTGTGGCGCTGCCTGAGGCGGGTGTATCGTACAGCTGAGCGCTCTAACGCTTTATACTCATCCTGTGTCGTGTGTGGACAGTATGTAACGCTGTTCCGCCGCCTGGAGAAGTGCCCCACCTCTAAAGTGATATGGCGCGAAGTCCAACGTCTGCTGGGCCCGGATCAAACGCATCCCTTCAGTCTGTCAAGAGATATGTTTGCTTCATCAATGGCCTCCCCCCTCCCACCCTCCCTCCGTGCTCTGGTGGTTGCAATCGCCATGTGGACTATCCACACGATTGTCTTGGATGCCATCGCTGGCTCCATCCCCACCCTCCCAGAAGCTGTCCACAGATTCTGGTCTCATTTGGTGGACCACTTTCAAGTGTGGATGTTTGGATATCTCCCACCGCGTCGCTGACAGCTGGTCTCCTCCTGGTTCCCAGTCTGGTTCATCAAATCAGACCCCTTCCTCCACACGTGCTCAATAGTGGCTACGGCCCCTTCACACGTTCCCTCCCCCTCCCCATAAGTGGCGTTCCCGCTGGCAACAAGAGATAGCATCGCTTCTCTAGGGTTCCTCCCCTGGTACTAAGTTTATCTTTCCTGAGTCATATTCAGAAGTGTCCGTCCCATGGTTGGCCTTCCCCGCAATAAATTTAAATTTAAATTTGTGCTTGGTAATCATGTAATTCTTTTCTGACTTGCTGAATACTTTGAAATAAATTTTGATCGGGTGGTCTACTCCATTTTTATCTAGTTGTGCTAAGATTGCACCAAATCCCGCATCACTGACGTTAATGTACAAGTAGAAGGTCTTATTGAAGTCTAACTATGCCAAGGTTGATTTTTCTAACAATTGTAACTTCAAATCCGCAACTGCTTGCTCCAGATTCCACTCAAACTTGTTTTTTAGTCAGGAGAAAGTTAGGGGCGCCACCAAGTCAAAAAATGTGGATGAACTGCTTGTAGTACCCCACCATTCCTAGGAACGCTTGAATATCCCTCATACGCTTAAGTGGCTTCATTGCCACAATCACATTTAATTTTCCAACGTGGGTTTTAATTAGGACTGAGCTAATCTCATGTTTCAGGTTTTTTGAGTTGACGCTTGAGGAAAGTACATTTAAATCTCTTCAACTTAGAGTTAGAAGCGCGCAGCCACTTAAAGACCTCCCGGAGGTGCTGCAAATGTTCCTAAAAAGCGTGGCTGAACACTATAATGTCGTCAAGGCAAATCTACTTAATCAATAACTTGATCACTGAAAAAGTATCCATCGCTCATTGGAAGGTTGCAGTGCATTAAAGAGCCCCTGCGTCATCCTCGTGGGTTCAAACAACCACTGACTGCTGATTGAGGAGCATTTCTCCTGGTCCTCTGGGGAAGAGCTCCATTTGCCAATAGCCGCTGGCTAGGCCATGGCTGAAAAGTATTTTGAGCCTCTAGAGCGCTTCAAAGCATAATCAATGCATGGCAAAGGTTATGATTCCTTCTTGGTAATCTCGTTTAGGTGGCTGTAGTTCATGACAACCCTATGAAACTATGCTTCTTGCGTACCAGCAACAAAGGAGATGTTCATGGGATCTTGGATGGACGGATTAGCCTAGCTTTGGCCAACTGATTAAGCTCTTGTACGATGACTGCATCCTCTGTTTTTGAACTTTGGTAAGGTTTGGACTTGAAAGTGATAGATAAACTGTTTCAACCTTAAGGACTTCCCCTTTTCACAGGCCATAGTCGTTAGGGACAGTGCTGAAGATGTAATTAAACTCGTCCATAGGTTCTTCTAACTCTTTCTGCTGTTTAAGGTTACATCCCCAAACCCAAGTTCTTCAAAACCTCCAACTGATGTATGAACACAATATCTTAAAACTTCTCAGGCGGGCCAGTGACACAATTTGTCCATTTTCAAGGCTGATTGGCTGGATACTTGTGTTCTTCAAAACAAGATTTAGCTCTCCAAAGTAAGTGGTATCATAGAATCCTGGTAACACTCTGCTCTTTCTCTCGTATCCCATCTCAACTTTACACTTTTAATATAGTGGTAGGAGGAATCTTAACGCTTATTGACAAGGTCACCCCTTGGTCCCCTGGTCAAATTTCTATGCTTTCACTTGCACTCAAGGGGAATCCTTCTTCAGAACTAAGATAGGCGCAATTGTTTTACACCCTTCTCAGTTAAGGTGTAATGAATTTGATAGATTGATTAGTCTGTTTCAACCAAGAAATTATGCAGTTTTTGAGGTTTGACGTCCTCATCCTTGAAAACCAGGTTAGTTGGTAGCTCGGAATTCTAATCATGTTTGTAGTAGTCAATCTTTGCTCAAATCCAGAAGAAACTGTGTTCCAATCAGGAATGTAGTGGACATTGTTCAATACTAATGTGGGTGACTTTATGATCATGCACTAAATCATTAAGGTAAAGCATAATA